>VYZW01015955.1:88035-149244 GCA_013401315.1 Balaeniceps rex
TTTGGCCACTTAGCCGCTCCTCACACAAGTAGTATTTTAGTGGTCTGATTCATAACCAAAGGAAATTACTGTAAGAAATTGTGCTAAATTTTTTCTTTACAAATACTGTATAGTTTTATTATTGAGTTTTCCACACTAAAATATTTTTCTGTTTCACAAATAATTACATTTGTTTTCCAATCTGAAGACAAATTAGCTTCTTCATTTCTATGAGGGATTTTAGTATGTAATTACTTCTAGATATCTACAGGCAAGTGACATTCTGTGAGACACATAAAACTGACTGTGATGAAAATGTGTACACTGCATAAAATATACCAATAATGTAGCTCCTGTGCATCAAGCCTGAAGTCTGTTTTGAGTAGGTTTAGGAGATTAGCTTTCTATGCAGTTGACAAATAAAATTCATTATCCTTAAAAAAAAATCAAGTGATTGTGCAGTGTTAGCAGACTGACTACTTAATTTTTCCCTCTTTTCAATTTTGCTACACATATTAAAAGCATAATATCCTTATTTGAGTTTCCTGACACGGGATGTCCCTAGGGCAGTGATGCTGAGTTCCTCAATTATGATATCTTTTCTGATTTAATATGCAGTGTCAGAATCAGAAAATAACTTTTAACTGTGGGTCTGTACTGCTTTGCACACCTTCTAAAATGTTCACCATTTGAAAGGCAGAAGATTGGCTTTCGATTTACTGTGGAACGTTGACACCACCTCAAATTCCTAGACACTTAAGATGTCATGAGGTTGTTCTTATCATGTGTAAAACAGCAGGACTCAGAACAGCAGCACTGATTTACATCTGTTACCCCACAGATTTTGGGGGCTTGAAGCAATTAGGGCAGTAGGGCAATTTAGTTCATATAATATTAAAAAATGCTGGAATCTGTACATTGTGTTGTGGGTACCTGTCCCACCATCTGTCACTAGCTGCTGTAGTGTTGCAGACTCACTGAAATGAGGTTGTGAACACAACATTCCTTCACAGTACCAGTGCTGTCTTGGAGACAGGTTGGAAAGCCCATTACTTCCAAGAACTTGCTCTGGAGTACAGCGAGAGAAAAAAGTCAGAGGAGCAGTCTGTACATTGCCCGCTGCTTAGATCCTCTCTTCCCGTAGAATGAATCTAAAACCCGGCAGAGGTCTGTGCTAGGACCTGCCACTTTGAATTACATGGGTAGGGTATCTTATTTTTATTAGCAATTTCTTAAACTCAGTTGCGTTTGTACAGTTCATAGCATTTCCAACCATTACATGCCTGGAAAAGAAAAGCCAGCACAGGCAATTTGTAGCAGAAAATATATTAATCCTCCAGAAGAGTAAATACAACCTGGCAGTGTTACTGTATGATCCTATTATATAGATGAGAGAAAGCACACGCTACAATCCTGTAGAAATCAGTGTTGCTTATATCAGTAACTGCTCACTTACAGAAAAGGCTCAAAATCAGGGTTTCATATTTCCCTAAATATAGGAAACGTACTGAGTCTTGTTGGCTCTGGTGCTTTTCCATTTAGGTTTGAATTGTCATATTTTGTAGGTAGTACAAGGCTAACGACATAGTGTTTTTTATGTTATTTGCAACACTGTAGTGTATAAAATATACCTAATATGTATATTTTTCAACAGTAATGTTGTTAATTACGTCATAGCTTCCAGGAGGCAACAATTTTGTTTTGTATTTGTGTGGGGACCTCTCACACAATTTAGTGACTGAACATGTGCAGGTGCTGAACCCGTGTCCTGTGCAGTGGAGCTGTGAAGAATCAAAGCTGTTCCCATTTATGTGGGCACAAACTGACTGTCGCACTTGGAGTGTCTCAGTATTCGCACTGTCACAGGACCAGCACTGGACTCCGAGTCCAAAGAGCTATTTGCAAGCAGTTATATCTCCACTATGTGGTAGTCTTACTCTTGCTGTCAGAAAAAAAGTAGAAACAAAAGCAGATCGCTGTGGTTTTTCTGGCTGAATTTCTGAACTCTCTTAGCTTCTCTCATATCTCGCTCTGTCAGTGCCCCTGCTGTAATTTCCTGTCCTTCAGGGCATGGCTTTAATTTCTCCTGACAGCTAGTGAGGTTGTTGACTAGAGAGATCCAAAGACAAAAACTGCCAGGCATTCCCACAAGGGAATATAACACAAATTTTTTTGAACCTCATTTGTTCTTTGGAGAAGCATCTGTGTCAGTGTCTGTCTTTTTCCTAATCACTATATTCAGTCCCACGAATATTCTCAGTATGAGGGAACTCCCTAGCTTTCATGTAGCCCCGTTTCTAAGCACTATGCTGAATTCATACAGCGTGTTTGCTTTCCTGTGGTCTATGGGCATATACGTCGTAGTCGGGCTGGTGAAACGATGCAGTTAAAAGCTGCTGACGCTGTGAGGGGTAAGCTCTGATCAGATCTGCTTGTTTCTCAGACAGCGGAAGGATGAGCTGGAACAGAGGATGTCTGCTCTCCAGGAAAGCCGGAGGGAGCTTATGGTTCAGTTAGAAAGCCTCATGAAACTGCTGAAGGTAAGGAGCTCCACCTGATACTACAAAGGAGAACAGGCAGAGTGACGCAAGAGAAGCGAGGGAGGAGATAGGACCACAAAATTCTGTGGAATTCAACTATTTCCACCCGTAAAATTTGGCTTTGTTTCCTTCCCTTTCTATTTTTTGCCTTGGTCTTTCAATTCAGGGGTTTCAAATGATGCTCAGATGATGTAGTTCCTGTAGTAATAGTGCATCATCATTGTCACCTACTGCTAAGTGGATGGAACATCAGAGACAGGCTCTGAACTATTGAAGAATTAATACAGTCCTTTAAATAATACTGCAATACAGTCCTGTTTTGCTCTTTTGTAGAAGGATTTGGCTGCATCTCTGGATTTCAGGCTAGCAGTCTCTGGATTGGCCATTCAACAATGTCCAAACACAAAATATTTTGTGGTCCAGTTTCAGGTGGTTTCAGAGTTTTCTCTGTTGAGGACATCAGATACAAAAAAGAAAAAAAAAAAGAATGAGAAACAAGCCAACATGTAAAACAAGTTAACTAATAACTGTGAGAAAAACAACTCAGCACTGTACACTATTACCTACTCCAGCTGACAGTACAGAATTGGTTTTGCTAGTTCCTTTAACTTTGCCCATTCAGTTGCTAGTTCTGTCGGACCTGCCATTTGACAACCACATCTAACTCTCTGATCTTAGAGATGCTTTCCCAACAACACTTGGTCATTTTCAAAAATACAGAAACGAGCCCTTGTTAAACAGATGAAACACGCCTCAACAAAGGATCTCAGTTAAAAATGGAGATATCAAAAAGCGTGTGCATTTTTAAGATGGACTAGGGTAAGATGGAAAATGTATCTTTATTTGCAGAGTCCAGCCCTATCTTACCTGATGTGCCTCAGGACAGATGATGCCAGAAATTCACGTTGGAAGAAAGTGCTCTGAATAGCATAAGAGTCTGTTTTGTTGTTGGCCACGCTAGATAAAATCGGTGGGTGGAAATTCAGTGCAACTTGGGCCAAATATGGCTCTGATAAAAGCAGACAGAATTTCACTGAAATCCATTTAGCAACATGTGTTTGCATCAAAGGATGAGTTTGACCCTTTATGTCATTTGCATCTCCTCAGGCACAGGCTTCTGCAGCCACGATGCAGGAATTGGTGGCACCTGAGCAGCAGAGCCCACCTAGTAGCCAGCAGGTTTCTGGGAGCTGGGAGTAGACAGGATACTTTTTGCTCTACCTATGAAATGCTGCAGTGCTACAACTAGCAGTCAGGGCTGCCTGCTGTCATTGCACTGCCTGGACAAAGAGAATTTGGGGTAGGAAATGATAGTAGCTTTCTGCATGCTTTGCACTGTTCTGGTGTTTCGAAGTGTGCAGAGGTGGGACCATAACCTGGTCACATACCTTCAACTATCTTGACTGTACCTTTAACCCTGTACTCCCAATTTGGCTTTGTTTTCTGTTCTTCACTTACATCCTGGCTAATCTCATGTGCTGATCCTCTTTTTCTTTAGGAAGAAGAATTGAAACAGGTAGTAAGTTACCTCCTTGCTGGAGGCCTCACTAACTCCTAAATGTGGTTGTGTTCCTGTGATTTATTTTACTTCCTTTGCTTGAAATGTGTGTGTGTTCTTTTGACCAAAATTAATATTTTGTAATTCTTTCATGCATTGTTTTCAAGTATCTTGGGGCAATTTTCACAATTAAACATCTTAGCTCTCTAGAAAATGAGTCATGGCTACAAGGAGTCTTGAACTTTTTCTCACTCCTCTAAATAAGAACATGTAAGATATGGAAACCACCATCCAAAAGTAGTGAAACCAACCTAGAATGTGAATTAAAGAACACTTCTACCATAGATAACATTTTGAAAATGTAATGAGAATTTTGGAACTTTAAGAAAAATATAACTGAGTTTAAATTAGGCCAGGACAATGAGTTTGAAATCCCACTTTAGCTGGAAAAAGTCAGGGCATTGTGTGCACATCTTTTAAAGTTGGCACTGATGGTAACAGTCCCATGAGTGTTCAGGAAAATAATGTCATTTCTAAATGGCTTCTGCAATCTAGATCAAAAAGGGCGAGTATTTATATTACTAATGGTAAATTTCAGAAGAGTTAATTGTTTTGGAGCTTTTTAGTATTGAAATGGATCTTGGAAAGATATTAGGCTAAAAAAAACCACTTTTCAGACAGCAGTCTGATTTATGAGACCAATAAAAATGTTTCATTTTAACAAAACACGCTGCTTCTTGCTTTCATCAGCAGAAGTACAGTCACAAGTCTGATGTGTTCTGTCTATGGTAGAGCATGCAGAGTTTGTTTTGTAATGCTCACCTTCATAAAGCTAACATTTGGGCTAATTTTTGTAGAGCATCAATCTGTTGCACCAAAAAAAATATGTGACCAAACATTGCCTCCGCATAAGGGCTGTCTTTTTGATTCTGCATAACAGTATTAAAAGACCTTCCATTCACAAAAGAGAAGTTTCCGATGTGACAAGAGTTTCCCTACCATATAAAATGTTCAATGGACAGTGTAAGTGAAAGCACATTTTCAGGCTATTTATGAGATAGGATTTTTTTCTTCCGAGTAATAGCCTCGCTGAATACCAGGTGATGATGCTAAGGAATTACTCTCACAATTTCCATTAAATGATCCCCATTACACTATGCCATTTCACGATCTGTTGAGAGAAACAGGTTTAAATTAGTTCATGGAGGAATTCAATTGGAATGAGCAGCCTGGTAATTCATCTAATGCTTATGAACTTTCTATTTCTCTCCTGCTTTTCCTTGAGAAAGGATAATGAGTTCTTCACATCCATGTGGTTTGATGGGGCTGTGAGACAGGCTTTCCCCATATGTCATCCCAGTTCAGTTCCGGCAGAGGGAGCAATGGGCTAAAGCTCCTATAAAGCCAGTTTTCTTTTCAAGCATTTTATCCTAAGCATGCATGACAGTTGATAGTAGGAAATCCTTTCCTGTCTAGCAAGGGTTAACTTAAAATCCATAGCAGGTTGACTAGGGATTAAATAAAATACATGGAAGTTTTCCTAAAAGGCATGAGAACATTGATAGCTGCAACCAAGTACAACATAAAAGCTGAAGCCATCCACATATCCGCGGTGGCTGTGGCAGCTCCCCTTTCAGCATGCCTTAGTCCTCAGCTGGTGGGGCTGCCAAGGTTTGGGAGCAATTTGGTGCTTGATTTCTCTGCTGAGATTACCAAGAAGTCACTAATGATTATCATAGCAGGTTTCAGGCTCTTAGATCTGTTAGAAACCACGTTTCTCCTGATAACCACTAAGCAACCACCAATCCTAACAGCACTCCATTCCCACAAACTTGGGCTGAGGTGGATGTAGATGAGTAAAATATAATCAAAGTGTTCACCTCTCTGAAATCAGGCATTCCCTGATATCCTCCTATTTCAAGTTGCTGTTCATCAGTTCTGTCTGATACTGCCCAGATAGTATAAAAAGAGAGGAATTTTTTACTGGACAGGGCACTCCAAATGCTTCATCTCCCTGTGCTTCCCAAACAGTTTCTTCCAACACTGAAAGCTACAGATAAGAGAGCGCTGTTTGTCATAAACACAAGGTCTCAGCTGTAGCTGCAAAGCAGACGCAAGGGTAAGCACTGGTGTGCAGCAACTTTTACATTTCTCTTGTGGGAAAATTCCAGCGAAGAATTACTGGCAGGCATCTGTTATTTTTAGTAAATAAAATGCCTATTCTGGAGTTCATTCCTTAAATGTGACTTGACTATAGGAAGCATATTTTGTCCATTTTTTTCTCATCTTCTGTGAAAGTTCCCACTGTTGTTGGTGTTCCCCAGAACCAAAATCAAAGGCAAAGGGGAGCTGAGGAAAAAGGGCAAGCGAAAGAGGGAGCTGGGAACCAGAAATTTTTTCGCAAATTTGTTTCACAGAGGATGAAGCATGCCCCGTCGGGGCATGAAAGGAGATAGCTGTAGATCCCAGATCCCCCCGCCTGGTGTGCAAGGGGGGGTGACCTCCAGGGACCTTGGAGCATCTCCAGGTTGCTCTGTGCCCTGCCTCTGAAGGACTAGAGATCTGCATTTCTGCTGGAGTGGGTACAGACAATTCCAGGAACAGGAGAGCATCTGGCCTTTATATATTCAACTTCCCTTTCATCCATCATTTAAATGTTCTAAAACCGATCATTAAAGAAATTATAAGTATTAAATCCTCCGTTCTCCCATCAGTAATGTGCTTATTCCTCATAAACCTAATTTGCCCTTGATGTCTCTCTGGTGATAATGTCTCTTAGAACGGGGTGATAGGAGAAAAGAACAAATAGCTTAGTGTTCTGATACATTATTTATGGTCCAGGGCAGGAATTTATAAAAATCTCAAGGGCAATGCTGCACTCCTCCTGCAATGGGCTGCTATTGTCTTTTTTAGAACATCTTTGCCAAACTATATCAGGGCTGCAGTGGCAGCCACTGCAGGAGTCAAAATAAATGCCATGGGAAAAGTTAAGAAACCCTCCTGAATTCTCAAAATAAAGTCAGGGTGAGGGAAACACCAGCCCTCAGGTTACTTTTCACTCTAAACAACCAGGCACATGTGTTGCAGTTCCCCTTTAACAGTGCTCAAGCCACCTCCATCCTTGGCATCTACCAAACACAGGTTTTCAGTCAAAAGCCGTGTGCAGTTTGGTGTGGGCTCCAGCATTTGTTTTTCCTTACGTCGATACACATTCCCAGGGGGTTTGAAGCAGTCAAGGAAAAGTGCACTGTGTCTCTTGGTATCGCTCACCCAGCTGCATTTGTAAAAATGTCTGTTTTGTAAAGTCTGCTTGAATTTCAGCTAAGTGATACTAACTGTGAGGTGCTAACAGCATGACATTTTATATGACTGGTGTTAAAACATTTTCACTTCCAGCAGTTGAACCCATAGCAGGAATTTATATTGCCCTGTCCCCGCGGTGTTTTGGGAGTGCCTGGGTATATCCTGTAGGGCGAACAATTTAATAGTGTATGATTTACTAGTGGCTTAAAATAGTTCTCTAGCTCTGAATAAAAAGCATAAAGCTATATTATTTATTGCGAGTGTCAGGCTTTATGTGACTGAGAGGTTGCATGTACCATGAACTTCTCCTGCGGGGAGGCGGAGGGCAGGGCTGTGATCAGCTCTCAGGGCAGCGCTCTGATGAAAGGGGCCATTTCAGTCCCTTGCCCAGGCTGGAAGCCACGTCGGTGCCAGCATCTTTCCCCTTCTCACAGCCTGAATGGGTTGTGTTTTATCTAACATGCATGCGAACTGAGGGGGTGAGAGAGGGAAGAGGGCAGAGAGAAGGTCTGTACTTTGGTGCTTATTAACTTGGATTTTTTTTAATTTAGCTGCCTGACATTTTCCCATGCTTAAAGGAAGTCAGATCTTGACTCATATTTTCCTACTTAATATTTTTCTACACGGAAGCCTTGCTGTCCACTAACAACTGACTTCGGTATATTTATTTTAGCAAAATTAACATTACTCAGCTGATCTACAAACAGCATGATGCCTATAAGCTGAAGGATGGGTGACAAGGACAGCAGGTGAGGGGTCTCGCAAAGACCTGTTTAACCCTTTGTGACTGTTTTGCAGACCCAAGGGGCAGGCTCCCCACGTTCCTCACCCAGCCACACTATCAGTCGACCGATTCCAATGCCCATCAGGTCTGCCTCTGCCTGCTCCACCCCAACCCACGCACCTCAGGACTCTCTGACTGGGGTGGGAGGAGACGTGCAGGAAGCCTTCGCACAAAGTAAGTCTTACTACTAGCTTGTCGGAGGTAATCAGAGACTGTTTGAAGAATCGTTATTTCTTGTGGTTAATGACTAAATGAACTCGAGCTTCTGAGTTGCATGCAATGAAAAAAAAACAAAAAAAAAAGTCTGCAACAACTGTGTTTTGCCATTGAAAATCAACTTTGTCAGCCATCAGACTTGATGTCAAAGCAAGCAGGTAAGCAGAAACTGGGTAATGATGCCAGTTAATGGATTTTGTGGTAAGAGGGAATTTTGATGTAAGATGGTCAGACCAGTTATCAGTGCTCTGTTAACCAGAAGAAGAAGAATTGCTATGGACCTCAGCAAGGCGTTGTCAGTGTGTTTGGTTTTAAATAAAGACTTTGCTAGGAATAGATTATACAATCATAGGCTTAGTTCAGGTGGAAAGGGCTCTTGTAAGTCACCATGTCCTCCTGCTCCAAGAAAGAGGGCTTCAAAGTGAGATCAGGCTGTTAGGACCTTAACCAGTTGAGTTCTGGATGGCTCTTGGTACACATTTTCCATGGCCTCTGTTCCAGTGTTTGACCATGCTTACTGTGTAAATTTTTTGTCCTTGTATCTGATTGGAACATCCTTTGCTGCAACTTGTGACTGTTGTCCCTTCTCCTTTTGCTTTGGGCAAAGGGATTTCTCCCTTTGAGAAGGGTCCAGCTAGACTAGGCGGGAATCGAGTCTGGAAGTCTAGGTGAACCCTTCCTTTGCATTTCCAGAAAACTGCTGTAGGCTCCACCATGTTTCTCACTCCTCTTTCAACTCTTTTGTCAAGTAACAATAAATTTTAAACTGTTTTGAATTTCTGAGGCCACAGATTAAATGATTATGTTGAATACTAAAGAAAGTAAATAGTCTATGTGATCTAAATGAAGAAATATTCCTTCTTTTTCTAATCTGCTCTCTCCTAAAATAGTTAAATCACTGCAATTCTTTTATTTGAATAGTTTTTTTCCCTGTTTCCCTAGTACAAATCAAATATAAGTGGAGCTCTGGAGTTCATCTGCTACAGTGGAAGCATGTTCATTCCCAGGAACCCAGTTCAGCCCTCTCATGCACCCTTCCCCTTGATTTTCATGGGAATTGTGTCTGTGTGTATCTTAAGACAAGGTTGAATCTATAATGCAATCAAGAACTTTCTACTAAAGTGCTAGTCAATTCATGTATTGAACATAGGCATAATTCCTAGTCCCAACATAACAGGTTGCTGGATATCTCATTTTCTGTGGCAAAAGAAACAGGCAAGATATATATTTCTTCTTTCTACTATGAAAAAAATTGAGACAGGCAAAAATATGGACCACTAACGCCTATGCTGTTATAGGACAGTTTCTTCCAGAGCTAAGAGTAAGAGAAATAATGTAGTGGCCACAATAAAATATCCATAAATAATATTAAGGCTGCCCCAGGCAAATGCTTTTTAAGTGTATAAACGTGTTCTGTTCAAGATAAAAAGCAATACAAAAAGGTAAGCGATCACATTTAAAAACTGCTGATAAATATCTAGCTTTATGTCATTATTTGCCATATTCTCTAGATGGGAAGGTCAAACCCAAAGAACTTGAAGCCAGCCATTCTGTCACATCTTGACATATGACTGGGGGGGGGTGAGCTGAGATTTTATGGCTCCATTCTGTGCTGCACCAACAGAGATCTGCCTATATATACATAATGCAGACAAGCCATAGTTAAAGCATGGTTTCTCTTGGGTATTTTTTTTCTCTTTCATAGTGTTTGTGATAGTTCAGAGATACAAAATTGAGAAGACTTTAGAGAGGGAATGGCTGTCTGAGTGTGTGTGTGTGTAAGAAAGAGAGAGATTAACTACTTTAATTTACCTTCCAGTAACCATTTGCTAATGGATATATTAAAAAAAACTCTTTAGGATTTGGGGAACTTTTTTAAATGTATTGTTTTACATTCAGCCAGTTTTAAAGAATCTACAGCAGTCAAATCCTGCCAATTCCTGCGAATAATCCAGTCTGGAAGATTAGAGATTCTGTGGGATATTTCAGCTGATTATTCAGCTACAATAGGAGCTATGGTTGGGATTTGGGGGAGTTAAGCACACATTACCCACAGCCTGTTCCTAGGGAAGGAGTATTTCACGCAGCTCACAAGAATCTTTCATGATTGATGGTTAAGGGAATATTGCCAGGTTCAGCAGGGAAGGACTTCTAGATCCATTATTAGAAAGAGTTTAAAAGCAGCCTGGGGCTATTTAGAGAGGCAGTAGTGCTTCCTTTATTTTTTTTTAAAAAGAGAGAGAGAAAGTAAATTATGGAATATACAAGAAAGTCCTTGAGCTACAGGAGAGACTGAGAGGGAGCGGAGAAGAAAAATCCCTATCAGTCTTGATGAGGTCAAGTATGTTTCTTCAACATTTGCCATAATTATCTGGCAAATACCTGGCAATAATGGTGTCATTAAACAGAGCTGTGGGAACTTAGAGAAAACACTCCATTTCTTCCCTCCTCCCCCACAGACATCATAAATGAGTTCACGCTGGATTTAATCTTCCAGGCCTGGTCTGCTGGTGTCACCAAACAAATGCAAGCTTGATGGCAATGAATAATCTCCACATATCTGGCATTGTGGTTAAATGAAGCATGAGGACAGGCTTCTGCTCTTGCATACAGCATAAGTAAATGAGGCCATTCGGCAGAGAGCTCTTCTGCACGTGTCCCTCGTAAGGACTTTGATACCCTGAGTTATCACAATGACAGCTTTCAACGGGGTTAAAACTGCTTTCAACAGGAAAACATATGTCTTGTGAAGAATAGTAACACTGTGCTTTGTCTGTCTTTTGCTTCAGGTGCAAGACGAAACTTAAGAAATGATTTGCTGGTGGCAGCAGATTCAATCACCAACACCATGTCTTCTTTGGTAAAAGAACTAAATTCTGGTGAGTGAGGCTAACGAAAGTGGATAGTCACCACATTGACATTTCACATATATTTGAAAAAATGGGAGGTAGGAAAATATAAACTAAGAAAAAAGCAGTGTAGTGTATCTTCAAAGCTTCTTATGCTTTTGGAAAAAAAATCCCTAAATAACAGCTTCAGGAATACAGCAGTTCTGAAAGGCAGGGACATAGTGGTGCAGCTGGATACAGTGAAGACTTTGAGAAGTTTGTTTGTGATTCCACGTGGAGTGGGATTTCGCTCTTTAGAAATTTCATTCAGTATAGAACATATAGGACCTGTTGTAAAATGCAGTCTGTAGTATTCTCATTAAAATATCCTACCTAATAACAGAGATAAGCAAAAGCTTCGCTATTCTGTGAAGAAAACTGTTAGCTCCACAGATAGATGTAGAATAATATACTGTTATTCGCTATGAGGAGGTGGCATTCTAAGTTGGAAAGGCAGAGAAAGGCTTAGAGAAATAGGCAAGTATACTTACTCTTATGAAAGTTAAATGGAACCATGTGTCACCTTTTGCTTCACAGAAGTGGGCAGCGAGACCGAAAGCAATGTGGATTCTGAATTTGGACGGACTCATTTTGACGACCTTGTTCCATCCCCAACGTCCGAGAAGGCTTTCCTCGCGCAGATCCATGCCCGGAAGCCCGGGTACATCCACAGCGCCGCTGCCACCGGCTCCATCCGCAGTGACATGTGGGTACCTGCTTGATTCACCGCCTTAATCTCCTTCTTTTTCTGTTGAAAACAATATGCAGCATGTAATATTTTCTCTCCCTCTCAACTATTTGATTACCAAAAAGAACACCTAAATCCAAGTGAAGACAGCTTGGTGGCTAGATAGTAGTGAGCTCTGTAAACAATAAAGGCCAGGACTTAGGACGCCCTCAGGAGTGAGCTGTCTCACATCCAGGCTGGTGCACTCGGGCAGCGTGGAGGCTATGGGACAGCTGTGCTCCTTAACATGCCCTGCAGTCCTATTCCCTGCTTATCCAGACTGAGGGCCCTGTTGGAGCCCAGTGGAAAAAGAGAAGTTTTTTAAATGGAAAAGACAGAATGCTTTTTATTGATCAACAAACCAATTTATTTTTAGAACCTGAATCTTCCTATCAAAGACAATAGGCATCTTTCCAGTTATTTTTAGGTCAACCTCCTTGTATCAAGTTATTGAGAACTTTTGTTACTCATTTCTGTAGGGCTGTAGCCCCAAAAAGCCTTCAGCAGGATATGCCCTTCGGTCTACTTCATCAATGCCAGACCACTGGAGAGGGCAAATAGCAGAAGTGTTTTCCACTACCAGGAAAATACTAACCGGTGGAGCACGTGGTTGGACTAAAAGTATCCCGCTCTCCTCATAGCTTACAAGAAAGGGAAGTTTTATTGACTGAATGTCATTCATCTCAGGAGGCTATTTATTAATAATTGTCTTTAGGGTTACAGAAGATGGAGATCCCTATGTCAGAGCAGATGATGAAAATTATGAGAATGACTCTGTCCGCCAGCTGGAGAACGAACTGAAAATGGAGGAGTACCTGAAGCAGAAGCTGCAGGATGAGGCATACCAGGTGGGAGAAGGACACCAGCTGCCCATACATCTCCATAAGTGAGAAAACAATAATGCGCCATAGCTGTCCAGTGCCTTTCTTAACCTGTCCTGGCCCCTGGGGCATGATTTCTTCTCAGTTACTAGAGCAGCCACATTCCAAAAACTGCTGCTGTTCTCTTCCACAGACACGCATGCATCTAGCCTTTGTGCATATCCAGGAAGACCACGCTGCCTGAGGCACACAACAGTAATCCTTAAGCTTACCAGGGCATGAGGTGGGACACAATTGCCTCTAAGCTTGTTCTCTGCCGGTGCCTACTAAGTCACTTAGACCTCATTCCTCTGTACCGTAGGGGCTGGTTGGTGGTGTCAAGCTTAGTTCTTGCTCTATTTAGATGGGTTTTTTTCTCCAGTAGTGAAAAACATTCATAATGGTTTCTCCATTTCAGTGTGAACTGAAGCTCAAGTGCAGTCTGTGTGGTGTTGTCATTGTCAGGATCTGGAAGGAGAGGAAAGGGTCTGAAATTAATTGTATCCCAGACGACCAAGTATTCAACAAGCATCTAGTATAGAGAAGCCTGGGGATTTGTCATTAAACACCCCCTGAGGAAGTTTTCAAAGGGCATTTGTTTAAGAGTCCAAGTAAAGCAAATTTGCCAGGGGGAGCTGGAATTCTGTAGATATCCTGTTCTGTCTGCATAATCATCTCCACTTCTTCCTGGTGTAGTGGACTATCACCAGTTTTTAACTTATTCTGACTTGGATCATCCTAAATAAAATTCATTACTTCTTACAATGTTGGTAGTAATGTCAGTAGGAGGGCACACCCAGTTCATTTATTTGGGAGCAGAGCTGAAGCAAGGAAAAATAACTGTTTTCCTACATGGTGATCAATAAAAATTTGGAACTCACCACTGCAGAATATAACAGAGACCAAAAGTATAAATGGGCTAAAAAAAAGGATTAAGCAGATACTGAGAGATCAGGTGTGTGGAAATGAGGTTCAAAAGCACCTTCTGGACAGGAATTCTTTAAACTGCTGACTGCTGGGAGCTAATAAAATCTAGCCTTTTTTTCTGGTAGTTTTTCTCTAGTGTCCACTGCTAGTCACTTTGGATACAAGAATCTGGGACTGACAGGCTTGTGATCTAATGAAGGATGGCTGCTCTTTCTTTTCTGTAAAGCTGCTAGGATACATTAGTCTTGTAAAAGTTCATTGACTCATATCAAAATTGCAGGCAGTTTTGAGGTTGATATGAGCGTCTTTTTTTCTTTTGTTGTTTACCTAGGTCTGCTACATGCCCATGGTAGCCTGCCAAAAGTCATTTCATTGCAAAGGTCTTTAAGGACATGACAACAGGAGCAGAATTGTTATAGACTATCTAGTAAGGCAACAGTGGGTGACATGGGTTTTTTGTCACAACTTTTTATCCAAGACAGGAAATGCAACAATGACAGCCTTTAAACTTGTGAACAGGATGAGCAGCTACTGCTGATGTAATGGAAAGTAATTGTCAGTTATAAAGAAGGAATACCTCAATGGTGGCAGCTGTCAAGCATCAAATAATAAATATTATTACTGGTAAAAAATCCATTTTCTCCAGAAAGAAGGATAGGCCAATTCGACTGTGCTTTGATTACAGTATGGAAGTGCAGTATATGGCAACAGTGTTACATGAGTTTCACAAGTTACAACGGGATTTTGTACACGCACAAAATTGAGCATGCATGTGCACTGCAAAATAAGGGCATTCATTGTGCAGTGGAAGTTACACGTGTCGCTCAATAGAAATGGGTGTTACTCTTGCTTCAGTCAAAATAGAGGTTTTCTACTGTCTTCCAACAACATTCCCAGAAGGGGAGGAAATCTTCTCCCTATCAATGTCAGAATAAAACTCCTTTTGAATTTAGGTCAGCCAAGACTACACCCAGGTGAACTTTGTTCCCCATTGTTTTACATAATTTGTTTCCACTGGGGGGAGGTCAGGAAAAGAAAAAGGCTTTTTTCTTTCAAAAATGTATTCACTGAGGGAACAGAAAGTCCTCATTCTAGACAAGTTCTGTTTAATAGCTTTTTTCCGAAAGAAATGTCATTGTGTACTTTACTGTCTGTGAGATTGTCAGCTCCTATCAGGCAATGATTTGACAGTAGTGACTTGTAAGTAGAAACTATTTTTAGTTGATAACCATAGACCCAAAGCACGCAATGTGCGATAAGTCCTTCCCATTATGGCTGATGCCCTTTTGATTAGGGAATGGGTTTAAAGCAAGCAAGATTAGGTATTAAGTTAGTAGGGACCACTAAGATGATTAGGAGATGGTTGGATAGTGTCATGTATTGATCCTGAGACATGTGCTTTGGCTCGTTCTCCATACTTTGCAGTTAATTTGTGGTATTTTGCTATTCTGTTCCTTTTTCTACTAGTATCACTGAGTAGTCTCTAAAGATAAAGACACTTTCTACTTGCCAAAACAAAGGAAAATTGGGAAATTTCTGTTTAGGGCATCCTACTGAAGAGTGGCCAGGTCAACTATTCTCATTTTGCATCCAACCATTGGAATTTATTACAGGCTATTTTACTATTCGTACTCACATGTACACTGCATTCATCTGGATAGCCAAAAAAAGCTGGTGGCTGTAGCTATCATAATTCAATTGTCAGCTGAAAAAATCTGCAAGGAGGAACTCCTACTAAGGTTACAGAATGGTAACCTCAGTAACAATATGGTAATCATTTTTATGTTATTAAATGTCTCACTTTGTGTAAAAGCAGCACATTTAGAAAAGCGTGTAGATGTTGTGTAGCATGGAAGATGGTTGGTCGAAACCCACTCTTGTTATTTCGTGTCACCTTGTCTCCAAGCAAGATTTTCAAGCTAAACTCCAAATTAGTATTAAAGTATGAGCAGAAAACCCAAGATACACACGGAAATATGGGACAGGGAACCTCAAAGGAGGCTTCTTTCTCTCTCTTTTTTTTGAAGCATGTTGTAAATAACAAGTATCTGTACCAGAAAAAAACACATTTAGTGCACAAGTGTAAATGCTAACAGCGCTTATCCTCCCACATCTGCTACCAGTTGTGTTCTTGTTACAGTCTTTTGCTGAATGTGTTGCATAAGACACTTTTCATTGGGTTTATTTTCTGGGTCCATAATTGTTCCCTTTATTTCTAGGCTTGTGCATGGCTTTCTTCAGAATAATACACTGACTGGCTGCTCACTGGCTTAATTTGTCATCTTCTTGTTTTCTATCCTTTGTTATCTACAGGTCAGTTTGCAAAGTTGAGTGCAATATCCTTCTCTCTCTCCTCTCAAGTAAGTATCATTATAATTTAGAAGAATGTTTGGAATGAATCCTCATGTGTATTTCAGTTGCAATGCACCTTGTGCTGCCTGAGTGTATGTGAAGTTGCTGGTTTTCTTCTTTTAACGTGTGATAGGATGCCTAGGAATGTCTCTAAATCATTTCTAATTACCTGTTTGTAATATGGTCCTAGTCCTGAGGATTCCTGTTGAGCCATCACCCTTTTTATCTTCTTCCTTTGTTGGCCATAAGAGTGAGAACATGGGCTTTTTATCCCTGGGGATGATGACAAATATATTAGCCAGTACACAGAAACCTTATCCAGAAGATAAGGAATCAGATTACATTTCAGGAGACCTGAGTTCAATTCCTTGGAATGCTTTAGTCTTCCTAGGATAACTGAAATAAATAATTTCTGGTGAGACCGGAACATCTACTGTAGTGTGTGAAACAGGAATTAGGCAAACGTTAAAGAAAACAATCCACCAGCTGCTTAACCATAGAGGCATCCTCAGATGTGTTGTGGAAGTTTAAAATGCCCCAATCCAAAGTGCAAGGTACTCAGCTACTAGCTGAAGTCTGGCGATTCAGAGACAAGGCAAGAAGGTCTATAAATTCCCTGCTGGCCCATATTCAGGTCGTGTTCCTTATATGTGCCAACCTCACAGTTGCAGCACTGAGATAAATGCCAAGTTCAGCAATTGTGTTTTTCTTCAGGAACACAGACAATGGCTATTTTTATGAAGTAGCCTGTTATTCTGAACATTTGCCAAGGAAATGGGAGACCACACATTTCCTTCTTGCCTCATCTGAAGCTGCGGGCTCTGCATTTCTGACTTCCTAGGAGAGCACAGTGCCCTGCTGTGAAGATGGCAGTGCGACAGTGCTGTCCATACTACTGTGAGACTGAACCACGGGGTAACAGGGCCAGAAAGGGAGGAGAAATCAAAATAGGGGTCTGACTGGGGTCTGCAAACTGGATCTCTTCCTCAAAGCCAGAATTAAAGGCAACCAAAGGTCAACTATCAAATGGACACTTCAAGTTAGGAGCAGGGTCATGTTCAGATAAGCAAAACCAGTGAACTAGCCTGTGCCAACTTTAGCAGGAATTCATGTTGCTAGCTTTTGTATGCCATGTTTTATGCTAGACCTCCTTATTTATACGGCAATTTTGATGGCAAAATTTGACCCTGATTCAAGGAGTTTGCAACTTCTGACGACAGTAGAATTTGGATGTTAACGCGTGGACCCTGTGAAAGCAGCTGCCAGTCTTCAGTGTTAAAAGCTGTTAGGTATTTCTGAAGCATCTGTCTCAGTGTCTCTGGCAGCTAAAGCAGAATAAATGGATGTGAAAAGCAAATGAACGGCAATACCCAGAGTACTATAAACACCAAATAACTGCTCATAAAAATTCTCCTAACGTTGCCCCTCAGGTTACATTCATTTTCTCAGTAGCCTTGTTAAAAACATGAGCCGTGTAGAGTTTTCTTCTTCTATTTTGTTGCAGTTGTCGGTTATAGATCAGGTCACTTGAAAAGGAAAATAGATCTTTCAACAACAACAATGTGTGTGTGTGTGTAACTGTGTATATAGTGGAAATGTTATATATAACTGAATTTAATTACAGTTATGAATAACTATGACTTTAAAGGGTAGTAGCATTCAGACAAACCATTTGCAATATTAAGTGGAAAAAAATCCTTCTCATTAGAATTATAAAGCTCAGGCCATCCCATTTAAGGTTTCTGCTTTTGTTAGGAAGCAGTGTTAACACAGTGATGTGGGGAAATGCATACTGCCGGACAGCCTAGCTTTCTTGAAAATATGTATCCTGTCTCAAATTAGCAGAGATCTGAGACTGAGCTACTATCTCATCTCCTGGGCACTTCTGAAACCTTTTGAAACTCTGTCAAAAAGAAATTTTTTAAAGCACTGTGCTCTGGTTAATTCCGTAGCGAAACTCTTTTTAGCTCCCAGGGGAGCACTTCAGCCAGCACCAAAGACTGAAACATTCCCACCAGTTGTAAAAGGCTGGCCCTATAGAAATTAGCAACAAAAATCACTGAACTTGCCACTTCACCTATATCCTCAAAAACAAACTCTGTATTATGGTACATTGTGATAAATACATCTGCACATTATAAGCATGGCTTAGTCTTCTCAAGATTCACTCTTTCATGAATATAGAAGATCAAAGTATCTTCTGCATTTTATTTGGTACTAATACCCATAGCCTTGGAAAATTAAATCCAAAATTGTTCATACCAGTTGTAATGTCTAAAGTGCTTTTGCTGTTTACGTTGGATTCTTACTTGAAGCTTAGCAATTGCATCAAGACTTTTGCTTCTAAAATAATATTATTCAATCAAGGATGATACAAATACAGTCAGTATTTTATTGCCTAGGTGGCCAAATGAGGTAGAAAGCCAACAGACTTTCTTATCTCACAACAGTATTACATTTGTGCTTATTTAAAAAAAGGTGGAAAAAATAGAATCAGTTTATTATAGCTTCTTATGAGTGATATTGCCACTGATGGCCAGCCACTGAGTTTTGTTCATTTCCTCATTCATCAGTCATGGACAAGTGGTGTTGACATCATTTGATTAAGACTTTTTGCATTCTATTTGCATTTGCATTTTTAAAAGTGCTATGTACAATTCTCTAGAATTGATTTTGAAATAACATCTAGTATAACAAATTCCCAGGAGACCAGGTGGTTCCAGTAATACATAAAACATAATTTAATCACATTTTCAGTTTACTTTTTATATTAAATGTATTTTAATACCACTTGTTTTATTTCTAATAGAGTAACAGGGTGAATTTTAGCTTGTTTTCAGCAGGCTCTAGGCAGATCTTGACATTAGGTGAACATGCAACTTTGACATTATTTTGCCTTTATCCCCCTGATAGCAGTTGCTTTTTTGCCAAGGATGGCCAATGGGAGCAGAAAGCCTCCATCTCTGAAAGTGGTTGAAAAGTTGTCATTTTCAATGAAGAGCTGTCGACTTCTGCAGTGGACATGTTCCTACGAGACCTACAATTTCCTAGATTTTCTAAAGCAATGCTTTCTTAGTGCTGGCATAGCAACATTTTAGTTGGTCATGTCTAATTCATTTATATGCATTATTATAACAGAAAAGGAGGTGTGAAAAGCTAATAAAAGTCAGACCTAAAGCATCCACTTGAGAGGGAGTACAGGGAGGAGTCTTTATTAGAGGTTTCGTTCTTGATTTTTTAACTGTGATCACATTTTCTCTATGTTGACAAAAACATGTAATAATTTAACTTGAAGGCTCAGTTCCATTCCCACTCCAAACCCGCTCTAAACCTTATCACACAAATTGTGGGTTCTGGGGCTTTGGGTGGCCAGGGGTGACATTTTCCATTGCAAAAGTGACTGAATGGTTTGTATTGGAACAGGTGGAAATTTTTCAAACACAAAAGCCTCAAATCCCTTCAACTTTTTTATATGAATGCATTGCTAAATTATTATTTATTCAACTTGGCTGGTTTTCCAGGACAGAAGTCTTATTGAGGAACACTTTCATGTTTTTCTCATCTTTTCCCTTTTTCTCCAAACTCCGTTTTCGTGTTTACCAGCAGAGATTAGGAATATTGCCAAATGTCAGGTGATAAAACCCATGGGCCAAGGGAGATGGTGTCATCAGTCCAGTCTGCCCAGTGTGCCACTGTGAGAACGGCTGTTGGTTAAGCTGAAGGGCACAGATGATTCGTTTAAGTGCTGTGAAGACACGCCTGCCCTGTATCTCTGTTTTTTTTCTGGGAAGGAAATAAGATTTTAGAGCTAGCGTGCATTTCACTGATCATTGACATTTTCAGCCCTTTGCGATGTGGACCTGGCCATTTACTGTTTGGGAAAGGTGAGACGCAGGATCCGTAGTCCAGGGCCCAAGTCAGGTTAACTAGCCCACAGTTAATGGATGTGTGGGTTTCAGATTTGCTGTGCCCACTGCCTGAGGTCTCATTTCCCAGCAGTGCCCTCGCTTCTCTTTGGCTGTAGGGCCCCAACCACTGGTAGTCAGAGTTGACTGGCTGTATTTAAAGCTCATGCACTGTGGTTCATTCCTCGCGTGGGCTTCACGCCAGGAGCTCAGGAGATCACAGAGGTGTAGGTGTGTTGGTTGGTTGGACGCTCAGGAGGTCATCTGGTCTAGTCTCCCATCTGATGCAGGTCTAGCTCCAACATGAGACCATAGTAGAATAGAATAGAATTAGAATAGAATTNGTGCCACGTCTACACATTTTTTGAACACCTCCAGGGATGGTGACTCCATCACCTCTCTGGGCAGCCTGTTCCAACCATGGCAGCCTTGGCTTTGTCTAGCAAAGACTTTAGAGCCTCCACGGATGGAAATTTCACCACCTTTCTCAGCATCTCCCTCCAGTGCAGTGCTACCCTCCTCGTGTTTTGTTTTTTTTTCCTAATGTCCAACCTGAACCTCCCAAAATGCAATTTGTCCTTTTTTGTGTGCTTCAGGACTGCCAAGAAGATTTTGGCTTTGTTACCCTTGTAACTACCCCTCAAATAGCTGCTAACTGATCCTCCCTTGCCACCTCTGCCTCAGTCTCAGCAAGCCCAGTTCCTTCAGCCTCTTCCTCCTAAGTCAGCGATGCAGTGGTGAAGAAGCAGGATACAGGCACTAGATGAACTGCTCACATCCATAAGTCATACTCTACTAGCACAACCAAATGATTCAGCGTCTCTTTGGTTTTCTCTGAACAAATACATAAAAACCAGCATTATGTGGACCATTCCATTCGAAAATAACAGCAGGCTGACAGCACAGTAATTTTCAAAAATGTCTGCTACATTCACTCATCTATATTTTGGTTTTCCTCTTTATTTTTCTCCTTAAGTCCTCCTCTTCTTAGCATGTAGGCGTAAAAAAGCTGTAAAAGAACTGTGACCAACTTAACTGGGAAGAAGCAGCTTCAGTTTTGTGAATTTCATTCTAAAATTACACAAGTGATAAGGATGGGTTTTGAAAATCACTGAATGATAAGTAACAGAAAAGAACCCATGGATTAAGTTATAAAAAAGGTCGCTAAACAGTTTTATAACATGACAAATCATACGAGTCTTAACTTGGAATTAATTCTGACATTTCCAAAATGCTGCAATGAATTTAGAGCTCTGAGGTTCATTAGTACTCATTATTTCTTGTATGAAAATCTCCCTATCCCAAGTAAAGAGAAGTAATTTATCCAGAAAATTCAAAGCAAACCCAAATACTTAGCAGTACCATCAATGCATCTTAACTCATCCAGTGTTTCACAAGCAACTCTTACTTTGCTCTCGTGGTTTATAATAATACCATCAAGAAATATGAGATGTACCTATATGTACATAATCCTGAAATTGGTTCAATAAAAATCAGTCTCAGGCAGCTGAGAACTGACCTCTTCCATGCCTTTCACTTGCATTTTTTGGCTGAATTGTGAAGAGCAAAATGTTGCTTTACTATGATTTCCAAATCAGTTTGCAGACTTAGACGCTGCAGATGCATGTCTGATTTTTTAAAAATACTCGTTTAAAATGTACCTCAGAATTTTTTTGTGAACCTCTCATTAGACTTGCAGTGCAGGTTTCGTTTCCATTCATCAACAAAATGTTAATGCTCAGTCTTTTGTAACTGCCTGACACAAGGAGATACTAAATTAAGATCATTATACCGTTTGGCATGCTTAGATATTAAGGAATCAGATGGAAGCGTTTGTGCTTGAATAATTAATACAATCAAATGATGTCAGGAAGGAGAAGGAGCAAGCTAAACTACCTGACCTTTCTTCATTCATCAGCTTTAATTTAACTCTTTTTTGCTGAAGTAATTTGCATTTCATCTCTCATCTTGTAGACCAGCCTTATGCCTGAAATCAGTAGAAAAGAATTCCTGTCAGTAGGGTTTGGTCTTTTATGCTGTTATTATCAGATCTCATGTAATGCAAATTGGTTTTCTGTCTGAGGTAGTTCAAGAGAAAAAGGATGAGCTCCTTAACTTTGAGTGAGTCAAGTGTGTAAAGAGTGCCTTTACAATAAATACGCCAGAAGAAGTTGTTTGCGATATTACCTGACTGTAGATCCTGACATAGTTCTGAGAAAGAGCAGCAGTCATCTATGACGCATTTTCCATTACAAACTAAAACTTTGATGCCTCCAATATAGGAATTTAAGATACTTATTCATGCCTCAGGATACGGAGGGGCACCAAGGGAAAATTGGTGCACCAGCAGATTAGGCTGTTTGCGAGCTATAGCACCCAGAATCATCCTTTTAAGTAACTGCATTTCTTTTTAGACACAGGAAAATATACTTGAGCACATAAATTAAGGGTGAGATGTTTACACATGAGGGGGGGCTCCTGATGGTGAGTGACTCTTAACTGTGTGACTGAACACTGTGTACAAGGGGAATAATCCGTGGTTTCACTACCAATAATCTATTCATAGAGCAACCTGGAAGGGTAAAATGGAAGGGAAAATGGGAACATTGCAAATCTGTGTCACTGCTACCCAGTTACCCCAGGGTCCCACAGCAGAGCAGGCAACAGCCTTCTCACCTGTGGTAAGAAGAGTTTCCAGCTTCCCAAGTGCCCTGTAAGTTTCTGTTTACAGCTCAAATACTTGTGGCTCACCAAGGTAGAATCGCTTTTTCACTTTTTTAACTTTTTCAGGATAACCGCAGGAGTTGGCCAGCTCCTCCTTTTTTCTCTCAATAAAGCAGCAGGCAGAGGCTTTGCTTGCTCTGCCTGTGTGGGTGCAGCATCTTAAACCAGCACTCCTCTTAAAAACCTTCCCTAAAAATTTCTCAACAGGCAAGCTGCAGTCAGACAGACAACGAAAGCTATGTAAGAACTGATGATGAGGAGAGCTGCTTTCGGACAGACGATGAAGAAAACTCGGCTGTGAACTTCACAGAAGAGTGGAACCAAGAGGTGCAGCGTCTCTTGACAAAAAAATCACATAACTAAGTTCTGAGGACTGTAGCACAGTACTTTTGTTCTAAGAGTTGTAGTTTGTAGATGTGTGTTTTTGACAACAAGACTTTTGTTTAAAGCTAACTTATATTAGCTACATCTTCTGTAACATGGCTCATTACCGGTGAAGAAAACAGACTGACGTACGTACTGCTGTTACAAAGGATGGCGGTATTAACTACTCACGTAAACCCTTTGCACATGATATTGAACCTGTTCAGTTTACAATGACAATACTGTTTATAGATAGAAATTTGATTTCTGAATACTTTGAGATTTTAGTAGATCGGTTTACTATACACTGTACATTTTTTCCACAGAAGAAATAAAAAGCTACAATTATGCATTTAACACTGAATGATTATACTCCTGAGTGTATATATCTAGTAGCCCAAAAAACAAAGTACCAGACTATATTTGCAATTTGTTTGTAAGTCTTTACATTAAGACTTCTACAAAATGTACGAAAATAATAATAATAATATAATTAACAATATTAATAAAAAACCTCTCTAATTTAGGGCTAATGTGTAACTTAGGAATGTTTCTTTCAAAATAATCTAACAAATCAGCCATAGAAGTTAGTGTAAATATTTTTTTTCCAAATAGATATCATATACAAAAGGTGACATTCAAATGATATAGAATCTAGTTTTTAAATCAGCACAGATCTTCTTAAAACTGTGAACTATGTTTTGAAATACTCGTTGCTAAAGCTGTTTATAAACCACAGGTGCCATAAGATCCCTGAACTGACTGATGTTATGTATAATCCTCCACGGTATTGTTTCACTGATGTTTTAGCTTTAGTAAGCATGTGTTCAACAAACCGGCTCTTTCCATCTCTCTGCCCCTTGTCCCACCCCAGCCACCCGCCCGATGTTATTTTCGAGGCCTTCAGCTTTAAATGTACAGGCTTAAAGTGCGCTTGCAACTGTTTTTATTTCCGAATGTGTACTGCCTTAGCCAGCCACCAGATGTTCTGCATGCACTCTTGGAAATGTGTAGTGAGACTCTTTCGGAGCTGGATGGAGAAATAGCTATCAGTGAAAAAGCACAAGAGAAGCGGTGGATTTTTTTGGAAGGACAGGCATACAGTTACAGAATTGGAGTTTTGTCCGATTTAGTATTTTTCGAGTATAAAGGCATTTCAGGAGAAAGGGGACATACCTGGCCATTTTAGATTAGGCAGCGAGACTGCTAGCTAAAAAGTGTTTGCTCTGCTGCAGCTACAAACCTACAGATCCTCCTGACCAGGGATTGACACAAACTAGCTGGAATGTCCTCCCCACAGCATATTGCTTGGGAATAAAGGTGACACCTGTATGGCACATAGCACTGCCGTGCAGAGAAATCGGAGCCAGGCCAGGAACAGCTAGACCAGAAGCCGGGCAGTAACACAGTGCGATGTTATGTGCTGGCCGCACAGCCCTCCTGAGAAGCGCAACGTGGTAGCTCAGGACGACCTCTGTGCTAATGTAATTTTACTGCCCTAATACAATATTACAGCTTCCAGTATCTGACTGACCTGAAGTGACACTGTCTAACAGCCCTGAAAACAGTAGCATTTCATACAGATATTTCACACCAGCACAGTTTGCCTACAGCAAGTGATGAGATACCCATCTAAAGCAGGTTAACATGGTTTGTCTGTCCTCGCTTTCATGGTGACGTGGATGTGCGCTGCTGTATTTACGTGAGATTGCTGTGTAGCTCGACCCAGTAAGTCCACTTGTTTGCATGCACTCTCTAGGCTCGTGGCTGTTTCCCTGGGCGCTATGTGTTAGGGAATGAGTATCTGTATGAAAGAGCTGCTGCCATTTTTCGCTTTCACATTGTGTTATTGCATATGCAGATCTCTTGTCCGCATCTCCTTACATATCTGGGCTTGGTCTCAGACATCCAAATGCACACTAATGCATCCAGATATCTTCATGTGAGCTTTTCATTTTTGCAATCACTGGTCTTTGCTCCTGGGGTATGTGCCGTCCTGGCAAGGCAGGCACCATATCCTCCCATGCCCCCTCCTCCAACCTCCTCTCAGGAATGGGTGAGCCTCCACTAGTGCCTAGCACTCCACATTTAAAGCTACTCCAGTGAAGCTGTAGATGTTGCTGTCAGCTCAGGATTCCAGACAAGCATTTCCTGAACAGAGACGAAACAAGCTAGAACACAGCTACATGCAATGGCTGACTAATTCAACCCATGTCGTGTTTAACTGTACCCAGAGTAATAGATCCCTCCCATCATCTTAATGTCTGCGTGCTCATTATCGCTATGCTTAAAATAGATGCAATAGAATAAATCCATTGCAAGGGCTTCCGGACTAGGAGTGAGGAAAAAAGTTGACGGATCAAGCGCCTTTCTCTCAGGCTGGTGTCAACAAGGTGATCCCCAGCAGAGGTCTGGGTCCCGTACGCCCTAGAGCTCTGAGATGAAGCACCTCTTACTTGGCTCTCCAAATATCTATTTTAAGCATTTTCCAACTGTTAAGCTGGCTGCGTTTTCGCCCAGCTGGTCTTTGTCTGCTTGTTGAATATTATTTTGGTTGTGGTTTTGTGGTCGTTAAAACAGAGTTACAGAAGAGGTCCCTGGCGTGGGCCTTTTCTTAACTACCAATGGCCCACCACAGCAGTCAAAACCCCGGGTGGTTTTACTGTCACTGGAGGGAAACCAGTGGTTTGGAATCAGGAGACAGGGATGTGAAGATGTATAGGGTCCTCGAATGTCCAAAGCGAAGTTGGAGAATGGGTTGTCTGTAAGTAGTAATGTTAACTAAACTGCATAAAAAGGTGTGTGGCCTTTGTTGTGATATAATATGTATTTTCTTATATGCATGAGCCAAATTGTTGCATCATAATTTATCATAAGTGTGTCCACCTTTACTTTCAGTCATCTTCTCCCATTCTTATTGGTTCTTGGCAATTACTGTAGATAGACCTTGTAAATATGCAACCGCGGGTTGCTGTAATGACGTTGGTTCAATTCAGCAGATGGAGCTGTGAACAACAAGCACTCCACTGTGTCCTGAAGACAGAAGGGCATTTTTACCTTTGAACCAAAAAAAAATACCTGTATGAAGAGTTACATCTTGAGGCTACTAACCGTAAGACATTTTTAAAACTACTGTACTTGACACCACTTGAGACAGATACAGAGACACTAAGGATGTCACGATATTCATTGGTATTGTAACAGAACTGCTATTGTATGGGTTTTTTGTATTGCTGTTAAGTATTGTTTTGTGTGTGTGTGTTGGAACCTACTGGGGACATGTTATATTTTGAAGTGATTAAACTATTTAATTGTGTGTCTATATTTTGGAATGGAATTATTTCTTCATTAAAAAGATTTTTAAAAGTAATCTACGGAGCATCATGTTTGTGGCTTATTTTGGTTTCGGAAGTCCTGTTCCATGGAGCGGAAGCACTGGGTTTTTTCACTAGGAAAGGCAAATGTTTCCCTGTGGCACAGCAAGCAGTCTTTGCTTCACCCACACTGTCTCCTCCACCTCTGTGCCAGAGATCTCCTTCCACCGCTTTCCCCAGTGCTTTGAGCCTGGCACTGGCCAGCACCTGCGTTCCAGTGGTCCAAGCAGTTTCTTCTTTCTTCCTGGTCCTCAGGCACCTAAACCAAAGCCAAAATATCAATACCAAAGTATCTGCAATACTGTAATTTTTTCTTACCCACTGTGTTTCTCTCTCTGTCCTTAGAAGGAGCAAAACCTTGGAAGAGGTGCATTTTAGCAGCTTTGCCATACACAGTCACGTTATCTTCTATTGCAGAAGGACATGACATCTTTATTTTTCCAATTATACTTTTAAGGTGTCTTTGCATATCAGGTGTTGGTAATTACAACTGGTCGCTAACCTAAAAGAGCATGGAGCTGCAAAGCAAGAGCTCTTACTTAAAGCAACAAGTTTGTGTCCTGGTGAAGTACTTCCAGGCATGGCAAAGACAGCCAGGAGGCAATGCCCGGCTGTGCTTTTTGTGCCTGTGGCGCTGGTGGTCCTCCACAGGGCAGCGTGTTGAGGGTGTGCTGCTGCTCCGTGGTGGCAGG
This sequence comes from Balaeniceps rex, assembly GCA_013401315.1. Classification (NCBI taxonomy): domain Eukaryota; kingdom Metazoa; phylum Chordata; class Aves; order Pelecaniformes; family Balaenicipitidae; genus Balaeniceps; species Balaeniceps rex. The sequence goes on from VYZW01015955.1 coordinate 115,168, forward strand.
CCTTGCCAGCAGATGGACTGCAGCTGGCCATTGCAGAGCGTGTCCCTGACAGCTCAGTGCAGCCGAAATGTCCCTGGCTGTACGCATGACGTTGCTAACTGGCCAATTAATTACACAGGATGGTGTCACTTAGAAGGAAAGCAGTAGCAGCACACCAAAAGCATCCTCTAATACTTACCACATAGTTAAATATTCCAGTATCTTGGGAAGCAGATAAAACCCAGTCTGCTGCTGCCTCCTTCAACATTAACTGCAGTTGTAACCTATAAATCACCAGGGTTTGTTTGCCCTAATTCCCCTGTCTACACGGTGATGTTCTTCAATAAAGACGATCATTTTACACTGTAAATTATTTGCTGGATCTGCTGAACTTTGCCTCCACAATCCTAGTCCAAATTCATATCCATGTGATTGTAATATATGACATATCGTCAGCTCATGAGGATAGCTCTGTTTTATCCGTGCATAATCCCAAATTGTTGTATTTCTTCCTAACTCACAGTCAGCCTATGGCCTTTGGGGAGCAAAGGAGCCAGTGAAAACTAATTTATAGGCAAAGGCTGTTTTCCTCTTTGCCTCTTGGTTACTCTAGCTACTTTCTGCTCCCCACAAGGAAAATAGATTCATACAGGAAGAAATATATTAGTTTCATTTGCAAAAAGAAATGAAATAAAAATAATTAAAATAAAGTAAAATAAGATAAGATAAGACAAGACAAGACAAGATTAAAATAAAATAAAATAAAATAAAATAAAATAAAATAAAAGTTGTCTTTAGATCTGGAAAGTTGGCACCTTGGCTGCATCAGTGACTGAAAGTACCTGGAACTCTCTAAAAGCGCATGGGAGTTTCATGCAGCAGCACACATACCTACGGCTGCTCTTCCAAAGTTGGCTTGGGAGGCCTGTTCCTCAGCAGTTGCGTATTCCCTTGCAAGCAGCCCTTAGTTCCGGGTGAAACCTTTAAAGAGAATATCACAGGAACACAAAGCTGAGTCTATCACAGAAATAGGTTAAGTGGGGTGGGAAGAGAAATCTCCTCTATTGTTCCACGATGAAAAAATGCATTGAAGAATTTCATATGCTTCAGGATCATCCTGTCTAAAACCCGAGATAATCCACAGATTAAGGATTCCCCTTTGCTTTCTCCTGAGTGATTGCCACCGGTTGAGTTGTCTGTGGATTAGGACAGCTATCCCACACTGCCAGCACAGCACCCACATGCCTTTGGCTGCAAAAGGCAAAGCGGCAGAATTAGGCTGTGCCTCTCACCAGCTTCCCGTTCCCCCGAGAGAGGTACAAGCCAATGATGAACAAGTCCCAGACTGGAATAAGCCTTTCTCAGGGCCCACAAGTCTGGAGTGTTCTAGAAAAAGCTGTTTTGGGGAAGCAACCTCCCAGGACAAGGCTGGGGGACGTGCACAGGGGAGCAGGGGAATCATGCAACCACATCGTGCAAACTCTGAGATAGAATGGTTAATGCAGCTTGGAGGTAATGAAGACTAAAAAGGTAGGCAATGTGAAAGAGTAGTTGCTTTCCTGTGTCTCGGATGGAAATGGAGAGGGCCACGGCACATTTTGTCATTGGTATGCAAAGGTGCAGAGTGTAGTTTGCTATTTAATACAACATAATTTACCCCTAGCAAATTAATTTCCTCATGACTTAACGTTTTTTACATAACACTCAGCGGTGGCCAGATGGCAGATGTGTTAGGCCTGCTGCTTGTTATGCTAATTGGCAGCCATAAAGGCCTCACGGTTAATGTTTCTTCTCCTCTGCTTGTTATAGCCCGGCATTGAGTGCAGCCTGCATGTTCTTTCAGAAAAGAGGCACCCTGTGAGTACATGTTTTGAGTGGCTTTCTTATTACTGCTGGGTTTGGCCCCTCTTGGTGCATTCCTGTCTAAAAAAATATGGGGCAAAGTGGTTTCCAACCTGGGGATGTGAGCATGCGTACCTACGTCTCTCAGCCTTTGGTCTTTGCATCCCCCAGATCTCTGCAAGCCTCCCCTAACCCCAGCCCGGGGCGCAAAGCCTCCCTGCTCCTCCTCCCTCCACCACGTGCACCTCAGCGTGATTGCAGGACCTCACCTGCACGAACACTTGTCCTTATATTTCTGCTGTCATTCCAGTCTCACACCAGGGTGAAACGGGATTTGCCTGAAACCTCCTCATAAGTGGGGAGCCGTTCGGCACCACCTCGCGGAGCAGCTCCCTGGGAAGCCCGTTTCTCCCCCTCGGTGAGCACGCATCTCTCTCTGCCCTCCTGTCCTACTTCCCACAGGAGCTGCCATGAGGCCCAGGCTGGAGCTTCTCCTGCGTGCAGTCCCTCCCTCAGGTCAAAAAGTTTCTCTTGGACATCCAAAACTCTTCCTCGGTTTCATCGAAAACATTTGTACCCCCCTGCCCCACAGTCTTACCTCTCCTCCTGCACCCCTCACTGTTGCCTAGTCCAATTGCACTCAATTTTTTTTTTTCTTTTTTTGCTTTGTTGTTTTTTAAGGCCACTGACAGTAGCCTTAAATCCCCAGGATGTTATGCACTGCTGCTATCACTAGGAAACAAGTGCTTAGCAAGCCTTGAAGATCTATGCTTTTGTCTCTGCACTTCTTTTAGGGCTGTCTTCATGCGAAAAAACAAGAGCTTACAGGCGCTGTAAGAAGCAGCTTTCATCACTGTATATAAAAGTAGGTGAAACTAAAATCAGAACCCCTCAACAGACCTCAGCTCTGAAAAGACACCCTTTTGCCCTCTCTACAAAGCAGTAAAGCAGTACTTTAGTATTTTCAAATGGCATCGCGTGCTCTCCAGAGCTGGTTTTACATTTGCTACCTACAAATGCGCGCTCGCTCTCAGCTCGTTTGCCCAGAGCCCCTTGCAGTCCCGTGTCTCCCAGCAGACCGAAGGGTTCGAGCCCTGTTTGTTTCAGCTGAAAGGCTGTTATTGGAGCTATTGCAGATGGTAATTAGTACTCGAGGGAGCGCTGCTTCCAGGGAATCCTCTCATCACTTGCTCCGAGTCATGCGCTTATTGGAGGACGCTTCACCAGAAACACATTTTCTGCTGTATTTTGGATCTAAGCTCTCACAAATTAGTTGAGTTCATGTATAAATGCAGGAAGGAGGAATGCAGAACACTCTCCTAAGGTCACGATTGTGAGAAATGTATGCAGAAAGACACCTGTTCGCCAATTAAGATCTGGTTTTATAGAGGTTATACAAAGTCTGCACAGCTCTAGCATCGTTTTTTTGTCTGGCAAAGCCATAATCAACAAAAAAATTAACTAGATTTGGCTGCAAGCTGGGGTTACCGAGGCTGGTGGTGCCTGGAAGCAGAAAAATTAAACCGTCTTATGTTTAGTTGGGGATCCATCGCTTAACTTAAAGGGAGCAAACCTGAAGGACTACAACCAAATGAAAACCAGATCACCGGTTAGGTAGCTATTCAGTGGCCAGCTACTGCTTTCCCTGGGAAGCAATTCATTATTCCCCTTAGGTGTTGCGTTGCTGGCGGCAACACAGCTCATCTGCTGGGCTAACGCTGCCGAGCGGCAGGTGGTTTTCCTGCCGCGAGGACGCAGCGGGCTCGCTCCTGCCATGGCTGGGCCATTAGGTACAGCTGAGGTACAGCAGGCAGAAGTTTGCCTTAATAGCTCTCTCGAGTTGATAGCAGGACTGCATCTGGTCACCCCTTCAACAAAACGTGACAAATAACGATGGGGTGTTTTCCCTGGCAGCTGAAATCTTTTCCAAGATGGAAATAATGTTCATGTCTTCAGCCACCTAACAGATGAGACAGAAAAGCTAGTGGCCTTGTCCAGAAAGCATGAGCCAGCCTAATTCTGGGGTGAGGTTTCACACTGGGCTGTGTGACAATTCATAGTGCAAGAACCCTTGTGTCAGGTCCTTCCCGTATCCTTCGCTATAGACTGTACAGTAATAATATTTATTCTCTCACTTCTGAATATAGAACTTGGCCAACACAACTTAAGACAACACATTAAAAAAAGCTGGGAAAAGCAAGGCTTGAGTTTTGTTGAGTATCTGCGTCATGCCCTGTTGCCTAGGTATCTACATTTAAAATTCAGGGGCTTGTTTCTAGGAGTTATGAGTTAGAGAAATAAACAAGCTCTTTTAAGGATACAGAAGAGAAGAGGATGCAAATTTGCTTTGCTATATTTACTTTGTTGTGCTCATTTGGACATTCATTGTCTAATGACGGCCTAGAAACATAGATACCCTGCAGAAGCATTTCCCTTACTCGCTTCAGCCAGGTTTATATGCCTAGCCCTGTATAATCCCTGGCGTGGACAGACATATGCACACATACACCCATGAGTTTGTTCTTGTTACAATAAAGAAGAGCGACATTCTAGACTGCACGGGTTGAGTCAGATGCGGTAAGAGGTTATCCTATCCAGTTTGCATGGATTGGGTTGTTCTCGTTTTCACTGTACAAGAGGGTGAACAGTCCCCCACCAGGTAAAGGCAAGAGCTGCGCTGCACGTGTCCTCATGCCAGACCCCCAAGGCAATGCTGGCCGTACTGAGGTGGTACCCATCCACACCCCAGGAATTACCTTTCCTTGGCTCACAGCTCAGGCACCAGCTCTGCTTTTGTGAGATCCCATTGGTGTGAGGGCTCTGATTTTACTGCACAGCAGCCACCAAACCCTCTGGCCTTGGTTTTGTATCTTCAAAGCATGCAGAAGCTGCAGTGGAAGTCGGGGCCCCACCACACCAAACACGGACGGGTGTCTCTCCTCCTCCAGAGATGGGATGCTCCAGACTAAGAGGAAAAACACATGAAAAAGGTGAGGTGAGGTGAGGTGACAGGGATGTTCACCTGCTAACATGGAGTGTCAGTAGACATAACTGGTGGGCCTCAGGCCAATTTACCTCTAAGATGTGAATAGACAGTAGCTATTCGGAGTGTCAGCAAGACACACTTGCCCATTAGCCTCATCTGATTGAAGCAGCACTAGTGCAGTCCCCGGATTAAGAAAGAATTTTTCTTAAAGGGCACAGTAGTAATGAAAATCTTTATTCTTTATGGCCTATGAATGCATTTCATTACCATTCAGCGATACCATAGCTGTAACTCCAGGAAAACCTATTTTCAATACACTGTATGTCTACAGAGATATTCAAGCTTGCTCCAGAATTTCTGGGCTGAATTCTGGCAAGTTTAGCCCAACCCAGCACTTCCCTTCATCTAATTTCCCACAGAGGCATGTGGACGTGTCTTTAGCTGCATAAACCTAATTATGCTCCCACAGCCCCAAAACTGACAACTAAATTACTGTTCCAGAATACTTGCAGAACAAAGCTTAACCAGAAGTGTTGCAGCTTGATTTGTTGGACCAGCAGTCTGAAAAGAAAGATTGTTATGCAAATTTAATTTGGAAATTATTAGCAAGAGCTATGCCGTAGAACAGAATTCTTTTATTTTTTAAAGGGATTCTGTCTTATTATAACCACATTCTGTTTCTGGTTACATTAGCATAAATAAATTGCAGGTATATAAAGTATTTTTGATAGAGTGTACAGGTTTTTGAAGATGAAGTCTTTCTCATACAATGCAGTCCTAAAAGAGGTCTTAAGTATTCTTAAAAATCCAGCATCAATTCAAAGTGAAATTTTCAGCTTTTCCTTACATTTCTAAAGAATCTAAAAAGTAACATCCAACAGATGTGAAACAGGAAAAAAAAATAGTTGACTTTTAACAAGTACAAACCTAAGGCTGTGGAAGTCAGAGAGCGCAAATGCAAAACCCATTCAAATAGCTATAGAAAATGCAGAAAGACAGGAACATGTATGTGTTTCTTTACGGTAGTCATCGGCACATCTGTCTTCTAAAAAAGTCTGCTGCATTTCCACTAACAGCTGTATCCTGACTTTTTCTTGTAGCAAAGCAGAAATTAAGTAGCAAAGTTGTAAAATGGGAAGAATTCAAGAAAAATAAATATGCAGCGAAGTAAACTTAAAAGGCTGGGGTTTATTTATTGCAGATAAGGACTTTCCTGTAAAAAAATAATTGTAGGAATGGGAGAGTTGTATCACATTTTTCATGAGAAACAAAAAAAACAACAAGCACAGATTTTTGGCATGACAATTAGGCTTGAGATTTTGAACAGCCCTTTTCACTGCGTGTAGAGACAATAATCCTGGTGCGATGTGAGCCAAGTCGCTGGCATGCAGCACGATTTTCAGCCATCCTCTCTCTCCACCCTGCAGCCCCAGCTACTGTACGGCTTGGTGTGAAATCTTGATCCTGTGATTTGCTCTGCGTCCCTTCAGGCCTTCGGTGGAAACAGGGGAACCAGTGAGCAGTGGTGAATGAGAGCAGGAAAGAATAAAAATCACTTTGGAATGGTTTTGAAGCATTTCCCTGAGTTTTTGTGGGCAAACGGTAAATTAAGACATCAGGGATATTTAAAACATTGTCCTTAACCATAAAGTCATACCTAAAACCCCATTGTTGGCTTATATTTTCGATATATGGCAAAAAGTATCATTCTTGCTGCCACTGCTGCATTTCCTCTCCACTTTCATTCTCCTAACCTAACAAGATTTTTGTTTTCCAACATCTCCAAGCACAGGCCCATCCCTGCTCCATAGTGTCCTCCTCCAGGCCCCAGTCAATCCACACGACCTGCATTTTGTCCTGGCTTGTCTCACCAGTGGGACATGGTAGAGTCGGAGCTGCCTCCTCACGCCCTGGGGACAGCAACCCCAGTCCTGTGTGGCTGGTCCCGCTTCCTCCCAGCAACCAGGGCTTGATGTGCTCACGTCTGTGTGCTGTCTTTGGCTTGAGGCTAAATACCTGCCTGAAGCACACCCCAATGGGCTCTCCAGGAGGACATTCTCCACCCTGGCTCTAGGAAGCCTGATCCTGAGTCACACCTTTCCTCCCCACAGCAGGGTCTACTGCCTTCTCCATCCCGCAGTTTAACTTAGCATTGAAGTTCAGAGAGACTCACATGACGTGGATTGTGACCTCTGAAAGAGAGAAGATGAATTGTTTTTTCCTGTGCCTTTTGCTCTTTCTATGGTTCAGCAAAGGCCTTGACTTCCATGGCTTTGAAGTTTTTCTTCTTCAAGAGTGTCTTTGTTTTCTGTATGAGACATTTACCCCTTGTCTAGCCTCGAAAATTCAGGTCTGGAAAGTTGGAGAAATTACAACTTCAGAGGAGCCTCAAGACTAAGCAATGAAGAAGGAGAGGAGCTTCCAGGCAGCCTGTAAATTCTTGGGGCTGAGAACGTAAACTTGTCCAAGCTTACAGTCCCTTCCAGCACAAAACTGGTGTAAAAGAGCATAGGTGCAAATGTGAAAAAGCCCTTTGTTCATTTGTTTATTTTCTCAAATACCTGCTTTAATGCAGTGATAAATTAACATTTTATGGTGCCTCTGTGTAAGTTTATAGACCACAGCACTTTACTATCACCTGTGACAGCTGAGGTTCCTGGACGATCAGCACCTGCAAAAGCAGAGAACAGATCCAGCTTCACCACTGTTCTGAGGTCACAGGGAAAAAAATTTGGAGACAGTTTTTTCTTTTTCAAAAAATTGTGTTTGAGCTTTTAAAATGCACCAGAAGGAAAAGAGCCACAACATCACTTTAAAATATTTGTCACGGATGGTCACCATTAAAATCTATTTGAATGACACATATACTAACTCTGTCCAATTTTGTACACAGCTTTAGTATGAAAAAATCATGGCTTTTTAAAAAATATTTTAAATTATTTATTTAATTTAATATTTTATAGATTAAAAATGGATTCAGATGAAAAACCGTTGTCAGAGAAAATTTCCTTTTCAGAGAGACATTGGCATAGCTAAAGGGGAAAGAAGAACACACACACAATGTTGAAGGAAGTAGCATTAACTAGTTCTAAAGTGAGAGCTTTACAATTACGTTATATATTACATTTTTTTAATAAACTGCATTTGAATACATGCAATCAGCCCAAAACTCCACAGACATCAGACTCAGGCAGGGAAGGGGGAGAGGGTGCACGTGCACATGTGCACGTGGCTGGGGGGACGATGGGGGGACACTAGTGTGCCTTCTGAGTCCCAGATTTATTTCAGCTTTAAAGAGAAAACTCTAATTAACAAAATCGAGTTGCTGTCAAATGTGTTCTTTTCTGTCAGTTTCTATTTATTATTACCACAGGACAGAAATTAAGCCAAAACACAAATTGCAGAATATAACAGTCAGAATATTCTCATTCTAGCAGCTCTGGCTGCTCCACTGAAGAACCCGTGTGAGAAGGCAGGACAGGTGCCTCCTCACTTATATCCATCCTTCTCCTGCCTTTCGATTGCTTGGAAAGCAGAGTGTGGAGCTGTACGTCCGCTGTGCACCACGACCTGGAGCAATGTTGTTGCAAAGATTTTCTAATTCTTGGGGGACTGCACAAGTCAAGCAAATGCCAAACTGTTCAGTGTTGTCCTACAAATACACTGCTGCTGGAGAGGGGGATTTCAGGAGACTGGGCAGTGCTGGAGGATGTTAACAGACACGAGGTAACACGCTGACAACATTATTCCAGTCTGTTAATAGCTGTATTAGCCCTGGTGGAGCTGTTGCTGTACACTTGCTAAACCTGCTTATTTTGTTTGGGCATCCATCAGGACTTCCAAAGTTACTTTATCCACTGTTTTGGAATAACATACCAATTGGTGAGTAAGCGAGTAAAACTTTAAATTATGCATAAGTAAATGGTTTCATTTCTGCCGCAGCTCCTCTGCGCAGGAGGTAATGTGCTGCCGTCACACTTTGCAAAGCTCAGCCAAAGATCACAGTGCAACTCCCTGGCCAGCAATGCCATCCGCCATCCTCTTACTTACTTGGCAAAATTGCTTTTATACATCTGCTCTGGTCACATTTCTCCTCGCTTAGCTCATAAAGAAACCCCAATAAATCTCCCCTGAATCCAAATTCACAGTTTCCAGAAATTGGTTCAGTCAGCAATGTCTGTACGCTTGTCTGCTGAGGCAAACATGCCCGAATTATCCACATGCCTCCTGGCTCTGCCTGTACAGTCAGAAGCCAGGTTACTTCATAGCCCCAAGAGCTAAATCCCATTGCACTCTTCGCTTAGTCCTTTGCCACAGGCATTCCTCATCCCTTCCCCTGTGCAACGTCCTTGCGTGATGCTTCCTATCAGAAATTGCCACAAAATGTGTTGATGAATTAAGGACTGTGGCCCCAATACCTCCAGGAAGAATAAAGAAGCTTTTTAATAGCAATTAATAATAACAAGCAAAACTTATTTAATGGGGTGGGAAGGTGGTATTAAGGAAGTTGCTTGTTCGTTACTTGATTAGGAGCTCCAGGAACCATAGATCTTCCTGCTTTCACTGAGGCTTAGCCAAAGAATGAGACAAAGATGGTGACATCTCTACTACAAATAACTGATTTCAGTAGTAGTTAAATCATGCTTTGTACTAACGATGGAAAATATTAAAATTTTTTAGTAATAGGTGTAAATGCATGGGGTATCCAGTGATACCAAAATTAATAAGCATTACCACTATACCATGAAACCAGACTTGTGCCCCTCTTTGCATGGCCCTTTCCTGGTGGTGTCATGATAGTCTTTCATAATGCACAAAATAAAGTTCATCCTTACTGTTTATCACAAAGATTAGGAGATTTTTCATTCGTCCATGGGGTCGAACATCGCTGCCATAGGGTACCCCTAGCCAGGCATGCACCAGCCCTGCTGCGAAACCTCTCCCTTTGCCCCCACAGACCTGGGGTTCTCGGTGGATAAGGCGAGCAGAAAAGCCTTCAGGTCTCACATCAAATTGAATTTAGCCAAACAGCCCCAAAGCCTGATGTTTCTCTCCTCTCTACAGTCTCTTGAGACGTGCTCCCAGTGTGTTTTTAGCAAGGGTAATGTGGTTGCCCTGCACCTACTAATAATTTGTCACCACCTCAGATCCTGTTTCCCCAGAATAAGGAGTAACAGGCAAAGCTGTTGCAGCAAAGGGCAGCCACTGGCTTTTGACTATTTTAAAGGTTAGTCATTTTCTCAGCCAGGCTACAGCTTTAACTATTCAAAGCAACAATTTCTGTATTTCTTGTAGAATTACAGTAGAAATGCTTTAGCCACTTATATGCTTTGACCAGTGATTTTTATCAAATGAGAGCACTGTGCCACACCTTGCTGTATCAGCTGCTGTTAGGACTATTTTAAGGCTTCAGTCCCCTGAGTGGTCACAAGGGAACCTGGTTACCACCTGCACCCCATCATTACGGGTCCTAGGAGATGCCCTCGGCCCAAATCCCAGGCTCAGTATGTACTCCAGCTTTGCTCTCTTGACGCAACTCCATTTATTTCACCCTTTGCACTCAGTCGTCTCTCTGCTGTCGTGATTTGGAGGCAGAAGGGTCAGTTTTGTACAACCAAAAACTAATTAATTAGATCAATCTCTTGAGGCTTATTTGTAAGGGGAAAACACTTCCCAGTGTTAATTTGCTTCAGTAATGTAAATGAAGTATTTCTGGCTCATGTTCTTAGACACACTTTCCACTATTTTCACACTTCTAAAAAGGGAGCGTAGAGTGCAGCAAACAGTCCGGGTTTAACCTAGGAGCTCCTGCTGCATCATTGACCTCGAGGCTACAGCTCAGATCTAAAGTCTTATCCTTTCCTATCTGCACTAAATACTACTTTAAAGTCCACTAATGCCAGGTAAAATTCCACATCGTGGAGGCATTCAGGCTAATATATCATAAAAATCCTGCCACATCCACATGTCTTTTTAGATCCTCCTTCTCTGTGGGTCTTCTTTCTATGGATACTTGTGCTGCAGTGGGATAATCAAGGCAGCAACCGCAGCCCTGTTTCACGTCCTCTCTCAGGACACTTCTTCTGCCTTCAAAGCTATTGCATAGCTCCTGGCCCTGCCCCGTGCCAGCGTCCCAGAAAGCAAGAGAGCTCCTCCGTGCCCCCAGCAGCGGGAAGGACCTCCCAGACGGAGGGAGCATTGCAGAAGAGCTCTTTAGAGGCCCTGGGTGAAGGCACTTTTGGAGGCATCACCCAGACACTCAGCTGCTGCCCCGTGCACCCTGCTGCGGCAAGCGCCAGCCCGGGCACCTCTCGGAGGAGGGACCGACTGGCGCAGCTCCCTGCGACAGCACGTTACCGCAGCTCCGCTACCTACCAGGCAAACTAAGTTGAAGACCACAGTATCTTCTTGTGCAAACTTACTTCAGGACAGGACTCTTGCAGTAAAACTGAACTGGCAAGGAGGGAAAAAGGAAGGTATGATTTCTGTAGAGTACAGACAGCTTTTCAACATCTGCTGGTTTCTGACATGAAGGAAAAGGTGTTTTTACATTCCAGTCATTCCCCTTCTTCTGCTTTCTGTCTTTTGGTCAGCAAATATACTCAGTTTCCAACAGTCAGTTCGCAAACTAAACACAGTATGAAATAGGGCAAGAGCCAAGAGATACTTTTTCTAGCTACTGACTTGCACCTAGTACACACTTTATGTTGTTTTTAATAACATTAATACATAAAGACTAATGTAGTTCATAATTATAGGGAATAATTTCACTTAAAGGGAACACTTGGATTCTGGGAAAAAGTTGGCTTTCTACTGCTTTTTAGCTGCTCTGATCTGTCACAACTCAATGTCTGCAGAGGGTATCAGATGGTAAACCCTTACCTATGATTTGCAGTTCATTAAGTTCAAAGTCCTACAGAAGGTGTGACATACAATACTACATGGGACTTGTGCCATGCAGAGCTTTGGTGTCTGCCAATTACCAACATACCAAAAAAATTCAAATACAGTTTTATATCTATAAGACAATTGTCAAACAGCTACGCTGCCTCATACGCCCCGGTCTCTGGCTGACTGAGCCCCACAGAAAGTCTGTCTCCTGCATCAGCGAGAACAGAAGAGATCGATATCGGTACCTCAAACAACTGTCGATTCATAGTAGGCGACATCCATCAGATAAAATGATTAAGAGATCAGCTTTCCAAACCATGACCCCAATTGGCCAACAAAGATGCAGGGTGCGAGCACTAGTATGACTGCATCTGTCAGGACGTATTAGCTCTGAGAAATCATTACCCACCCTAGGGAGAAAAATTAGCAAAGAAAACCAGCCGCCCCCTCCCCCAGCGTTAGGCTGAGCTGTGTGTAAATGGGACCTTCAACAAGCAGAAGGAAACAGAGCAGAGCTTTTCCTTGCTGCTGGACTGTCCAGATCTATTCCTGGAGAAACAAAAGGCACATCAGTTTGGGAATAGCGATTTTTTTTAAGAGAGCTCCTCCTGGCCTCCCTAGCCTGCCTTTTGTGAGAAGTGGGTTTGGCAAGACCTGGGAGTTATTTCTTCCTTTTGGTTTTGAGGTCATGTTCCCTAAGCACTGACAGCTGTATGTTCAAATGATACAACAAAACACTATTAATTCATAAACTAAGAAGGGTTTTCCCTTTTTTTGGGGTGTTGTTGTTGTTGTTGTTGTTTTCATTCCTAGTTTAGATTCCTAGTAAAAGCACTTCTCATACCAGAGGCTGCCTCTGGAAAGGCTAGCATGTCTTTAAATGAATGCATAGATTAGTCTTCAGGAATTGTTATATCTGAGCTAATCCTTGGCACTTACAATTGCCTGGTGTGCTCTACAGAGGTGAACCAGCAGCATTATCTCTGTTTCACAGGTAAAGAAGTAGGGGTGCAAAACTTTCACTAATTCTAGATACTCAGTTCAAGGAAATTATGGCCCTGATTTTCAGAGAAGATATTATCTCACTGAATCTCAACTTCTCATTTTTACCCATTTCAGCTTAAATTATTCTCTCTTCAGCTTACTATACCAGTCTTTAATATACAGTCCTAACTTTTGCATATGATGCACAGAATAAAGTCATCTGTGGTGGGGATGATGGCTTCATTGTGCATTTCTAGGTCTGGTAACATTCTGAGCTCGTAGGAGGTGTAAAGTTTTTGGCAAAAAAGATGGAATTTCTGGCACATGAAGTTGACAGACAAATATATATCTTCTTTTGAAAGATGGTGTTAATGTCATTTTCTTTTTCTGTATTTTTTTAGAAAATAGTGTGCTGGTTTTGGAAAGCTGCTTTTTTTTTTCCAAGTACTACATTAGAATATAATCAGTAAGGAAAAATCTATCCAGGTCATACACTACAAAGGAATATTCCTCCTACTTGGTGACAGACAGTCACAGGTGATGGAAATAGGTAGGAAAAGTCTTTGAAGCTAAAACTTTACTTTTCTACCCCAGTTGTGTACCAGACTGAAGGCAGAAGAAACATGTACCTGTGAAAGCAAAGCACTCAAGAAAAACCTTGAGAAAACATCCTGGGAAAAATCTTAGCTCTGCTGAATGAGTTTCGCTATCAACTTGTACAAGAGGAGGCATTTGCCAGCTTGCCCCGAGCAGCTCTACCGGTCCTGTTGCTGGTTACAGGGTACCCTGGGACCTAACTGGTCAGGAGTGATGTCCAGGACATCGGGGGCTGCGTAAGTATTTATCTCTGCCTTGTCAAACGTCTGCAAGCACATCTAGGCTCGAATGCTTAACACAAATATTAACATAGCCAGTCCTCTTTGCTTATTCTAACCTTCCACTACTAACTTCGCCAAGATACTCAAAGACATTTACACTTTTTAATAGTTTTCAGAATCTTGGCCATACTGATGGACTCTACAGCCCTGGCAGGACCAATCCTGACCCACAGTCATATCCCCAGAGATATGACTCTGGGGATATGAAAAGATGTAATTAAGCAAGTTAAAAACATTTGAACAGTCAAGGCGCTTATAGGCAAGGATTATTCCTACATTTGCTGCAGGTTTCCTGGGTGCCTATGGGTATGTCACCAAATCTCCATGTGCACCAAAGCTCATCACTGAGATGGAGCATTTAACTTTGTTTTCTCTTTTTACAACATAATTCAAGTATAATTAATGCAATTAGTATCTGAAGGGCATTTGCCATCTCTCTTTTCCTCCTTTCCTCTTTTAATCTTGTTCCTTGTGCTTTTGTCAACTGTCCTACACTTTAGTCTTTATGTGATGGTGCTCAAACTAGGTTTTAAAAACAAACTCAAAACCTACACGATTTTTGCACATTACCCCCGGGACCTCTGTTTGCACACTTTTAGAAGTGGTTCTGGGTTCTGCAACAGGAGTACAGCCAAATAAGTCCAGCAGGGTTTATCAGGAAAGACGCTCAGATCAAAAGTGGTGGGTAAAACAGAAGATCCCCACATGCATACTTGCAAGGTACCTGCTATAGTGGGAATCCAAGCCTGAATGAAAATTGGGGTTAAGTTACAATCTGAATTTGGGGGGATTTTGATGAGAAAACCAGACTGTAACCAGTTGCCCTCCACACCCCGTTGGTGGCAAAGGAGAGCATATCACCACACTTTGAATTTGGCCATGTGCTAGGATCTAACCTAGAGCATCTTTCCTTCAGAAACCATGGACGCTTCTGCTGCTTTTATTTTTAGTTCATGCAAAATTCCCAGGCAATAATAGATCTGTAAGTGGAAGAGAATCAATGGAAGTGTTTTGAATAAAAGCAAATCAGAAAATAGGCCTGGCATCGCTTCCTTTGGCCTCTGAGTGCTCTTCTAGTCATTCTTCTGCAAATGAGTAATGCTGGGCATGGGAGCTCCCATTTGTCAGTGAGGCTGCGTGGACTGCAAAAAATCGGAACTGTAGGTTAATCTGAGGCACACACCAAACTGAATAAACACAGCAGTGGTGGTAGATATCGTGAGAACATAAAGTGAAATTTCAAAGCAAGGGAGAAAAGTTCAGATTGAGGTGACTCAGCTGCTGAGCATTTACCTTGGCCCAGTGTGCAAGTCTGTAAATAATACAGTATATTAATACACTGGCTTACTTTCAGCCATCGTTGTTTCAGCAAGAAGCAATTACAACCTGCCAGACATCCACGTTTCCAAAGGCAAGATGCTGTCAGGTAATCTCAGCCCCTATGTCTCTCCAGGCCTGTTTCATGGATGACTGAAGACAGCGGAGGGTCCTCAAAGACCTATGGCATATGAGACACGAAACAAGGATCTGTCACCTCACAAGCATGGAGGTGACAGAAGTGTCAACCAGATTTCATTAGCTGTGTACAGGCAGGTGTTGGATTAACGCAAGTCTGTGCTTTGGTTTAAAAAATATTCCCTTGGATGCTCCTGTAGTGTCCTAGGACTGAAAATGTGCACAATTTTACACCTGTTTTTCAGTGGATCTCTTCCATTGCAGCATTTTTAGCTCTTTACTGTCTCCCACCAAACTGCATATCAGGAGGAACTGCCATCTCACCAGCAACAAACATAAATCACAGGGTGTCTGGTCTGGTAGCTGCAGAGTGTCTGCGAGATCACACACGGGGCCATCCCAGCACAGGCATGGTGATGGACAAGCCCGCTTGCTGTGTGTTGTTGGCAGACGTTCCTGTTCTTTAGAGAGGGAAGAGGAAAAACAGAACACAAAAATAAAGAGACTGAGGCCGCTGTTTAATCCTGTGGCTGCTAGCTGATTTTCGTTGGACGGGAACATGAAAACAAAGGAAAGCATCAGCCCAAGGCTGAGATCTTTGGACCAAATTCACCCTGACACGAAGCGGGAGCAGCTCCCTTCAGGAGCTATACCTGCCTACTCGTTGTCTGGAGCTTTCCCGTCCTGGAGCATTTGTTCACACATTCTGCTGTGTGCTGCTTTTCTGCTCTTTTGGCATCTCTTTTGGGACTGGGGAACAAGAAATCTCCTGATCTTCTACTGAAGGAGCAAAATGAGCAAATGCATGCCTGCAAATCACAGAAAGGGGTGAAGATGGCATCGCCTTCCCCATTGCTGCGTGCCCTCTGGCCAGTGTGTCTCACGCTCAGCAGCCTCCAGCGCCAATGCTAGTGGGGCTGTGCCACAGGCAGTGCCACGGAGGAGCAGCCACGGTGCCCCGTGCTGCACAGCCCCCGGGGGCAGAGGTGCAGGTGTGTGGCCATGCAGCTGAGCCGGCCATGGCAGAGACACTGCCGGCTGCTTCTCTGCAGCCTCCACTTCTGATTTATGACTGTGCAGGGCTCAGTTGTGGCTCAGGGACAGCACAAAAATAGGCTGTGCAGACAGACTGACTTTCTGCAGCAGGGATAGTGAATGTATGGAGATAGGGCTTCCTACGATTTGTCATGCTGCTTTCAATTAGCAGTCTGTCAGAAAAATACAGTCGTGGAAACCAATCATAGCGAAAATCTGTAAGCATATGTAGGTGCTTAAATAGGGGTTAGCATGGAAAATGGAAATGTCTGGAGATGGCTTAGCAGACCCAAAGGGAACAACGAATATTTTCCTTGCAAAATAATGCATACGAATACCTTGAGCTATTTGCAATGAAAAATTTACTATAAACTTTTAACCCCTTTTCTTTCCATGATTTCTCTACAACTAGACTCAATTGTGTATGATTTCCTTTCTTAAAGTACTCCATAAATGTTTTATATGAACACATTTCAGTCTACGCATGCTCTTGAATACTATATGGCTTTAGCCTTCAGTGTTTGCTTATCCTGATTTGCTCCATGTTCTCTCATTGCTCATCTAAACAACAGAAGTTATTTTTCTTCCGTACTATACGAGTGAGCCTGCACAGATGGGAAGATCATTTGTTATTACTTTGCTGAGAACATACAAGTGACCATGTAAGAGATCCATGTTTCAGATAAGAGGGAATACATTTATTTCCCCAACATATGTTTATGCTGTTATAAACCTGTTGCCCAAGGAAATCAAAGCACTCCTTGTATTAAATTAATTCTCATGGAATTCTAGTGTACTATTACCCACATTTTACAACTAAAAAACATGGAAGAAAGAGGACATCACTGATGTGCCTTGGCTTACACAGACAGAAGTTGAAGGAAAAGCAAAGAACTGAAGACATATTTTGCTGCAGCAAGGTCTTCTTTAGCAATGAAGCCACTCCTCATTTTTCCAAAATGCCATCATCTGATAATTACTGAAAGAACATGATCATAAATCGGGGTTTTTTGGTTTTGCTTTTCTATTTCTATAGTTGAATCTCCATAGAGACATTTAGAGGTAGGTGAAGCCATGAACTCTTTCCTTGCTGAAACCATCCAGTACTTACCCCATCTGCTTTTCTGGAGGAAAAAAATGATGCCTGTCTATCTGTCTGTCTGTCTGCTTGTGCTGGTATACGCTCTTAATTTTCATTTTCTTCGGAAGTAATTTCTTTGCTCATATTTCGCTAATCAAATACGGTCTATAGATCAATTTTCATTACATTGCATTTCTGCCTCACTGGTTATGAGGAATGAGCCATGAACTGTAGACCATATCTCATCCTGGCCAGGGGAGATAATCAAAGAGATGGTTAAATCTGCTTCCTCTACAGTCTGATAATTTTGAGCAATAATCGCTTCCCCCCCCTCTCTCCCTTCTGACCCCTGTGAATATGACTTATTAATCAGAGCTTCAAATGAAAGAGGAGGGGAAAAATAAAACTACATACAGTACCATACTGTGGCTCAAATTAACAACTTCATTCAGTGATTCTCTCTTGAATTCAGAACTGCAGTAGAACAAATCACATTCTTAATCTTTTAATTAGAATTTTTTAATTTGAGTCATGTGAAGTTACACTTGATAATATAAAACCACAAACATGACACTTAGCAGAGGGAGGTCCTGAACAATTTGTAAAAAACTGCCAAGGAGCTTCAGCTGATTCTTGGTATTTTTGAAGAAAGATATGTGTGGAGAAAGAACTACTGTTTTATAATGCTGCCAGAGTCTTATCTGAAAATCAGGCATCGCACCAAAACAATGGTGCAATCTATTGTACTTGAAGATTATCAGAAAACAGCTGTGAATATGTTTATTATCTATGCTCTATTTTGGACTCTTTTGGCATATCAAAGTTCTGTTTTACTGTGCAATACAGCCCAGGTATTCAGGAATCCCAAATCACTCAAAAATCGTTATACTGATTTGATATCCATAAGATTTAAGTTCTTTTTACTCAACTCTGGAAACTGAACATAGAGGCTTCAAAGTTTAAAAGTCCTGAGTACTAAAATTTTTTCTCTTACTGAAAGTTAATATAAGATCACAAGAACAGATACGTTGGATCAGATTCAAGGTCCAGCTAGCCCAGGATCCTGTCTCTGGCAGTAACAAATATTACCTATTTTGGGAAGAATATAAAAATAGGCAGTACTGTAGTGACATTCTCTTAATATAGTTCCCAGCCTTCTGTGACTGCAGCTCAGGGAATGCCTGCACCAGAGATGGCATCTTTGTGCTCCACAGCCCCTGAGGATTTTTCTTCCATTGATGTATTCAATTAATTTTAACCCTTTTAAGCCCTTTAGATCCATAACATCCTGTGGCAATAAGACCCACAACTTAGACACCTGTTGTGAGAAGAACACATTTGTTCTTGTGTCTGTTCTCAATCTGCCACCTAGAACCTGGATGTTTTACCACAAACTCCTTTGTTCTGGGAAAAAGCAACCAATGACTCCCAAACAAGTGACTGTTCTTGGGACATGGGGCCATCTGAGTTGCAGAGGGGAGGACCCTGGCCCCACAGTGCAATCCCAGCCCACTTCAGGGTCTTGCTGCTGTGTCAGCGACACTTCTTAATCATGAGGTGCATTGAGCAGCCTGATGATGACGGACATATATATGTGACCTATACTTCTCTCTTGGGTTGTTGTCTGTTTGAAACATGTAGAGAGCTGGAGGGCAAGGGGAACATGATTGTGTGTGTGCAAAGGACTGATAGCCTGCTCCAGCCCATACACAGTGACTCGGGCCAGGACAAATCTTATCTTCCTTACAATATTTAGTCTGCAACTCATGAAGCTGAAACAAGCTTACTTTTGTGGACAGCTAATTTTTAAAACATAATAGTGTTGGATGGGGAGGAGTATTTGAGAGGTTTTATTTTATTTTTTTGATATTTACTTCCCCCAAAGCACATGGAGCAGTAAAAAGCAATAGCTATCCTTATTGTTGTATCTTTCCATGGAGCCTCATTAGTATCAGAGCATCTGCAGTGCAAAGAATTGTGACTACTATTTGTTTAACTAAATCATTACAAGCAGCCACTTTCTGGACAATTTGTAACAAAAATATCTGTGTAGTTCTCTTCTTTCTTCCTCCTACCACCGCTTCTCCTGGCTTTGCTCCTAGGCAACTCTCCTCTCCAATGCAGAAAATGTCCTTTATTACAAGACAAAAGCAACACAGCCCGATAATTAAAAAATGTTTGCTATGGTAATTTTTTTTTTGTTCCTGCCTAGTTTGAGTCTACAACGTATATTCTGTGTCTACTACAGCAATGCTTGCTTTCAAGCTTCCAGCCTAAGAAGCAATACCATGAAAGAGTTATATTTCTTTGCCTGCAAATAAATAATTAAAACCAGAATGATGGTTCTAAGAGAGAAGACTAATCTGACTTTCCTTATTATCATCATCAGAAATTGGAGGCTGCTTGAGAATACAGACCAATATATTTGTGTGTGCCAAATACTAACAAAATTCTGGAGTTATTTAGGTGTCTCCTTTGATTTCAGGATGTTTGACAGCTAATTCTTTTTGAAGTAAGCTTAAGCAAGACTTTGGGAATTATGTTCTTAGTTCTGGGAGCTTAGCTCTTGTTGAAACTCTGCAGGTGTGGGGCATGGTGATTCTCCTTGGCTCCTTTGAAAAGCTCTGCTCATTTTTTGCTGTCGATAGAAGTTGGGAACTCCAGCCCCAGTCAGTAAAAGATGTGTTGACATGAAGGTTTTAGTTCACATCAGAAGTGTTTTTTTACAGGGACTCACCTGATTGTCCCCACTGGGCTTTGTTTCACTCTGTGCAGCAGGTGCAGAAGCCACAAAATGGATTCATTTTGGAAGAAACCAAACCAGATGATGCAATGCATTTACAAGTACAAATACATTTAACGAACATCAAGTGCTAAAGGCCTTCAGTCCACAGGACCAGCCCAGAGCTCGTCCAGCGTAACCCCTCCCTGGCACACACATAATATGGCCCTCAGGTTCACCAGCACTTCCCTCTGCGAAGCCGCTGCTTGCTCCTATAAGCAGAGCCAAACCCGTGCCAAGGATAATGCCTTTTGCTAAACTGCTGCCAAAATATTCAGCTCATTTCAAAATACGGTCCATGACAATTTAAATATGTTGTTGCCACAGTTACTGAAGTGTTGTGCTACCCACAGCACTTACTCATAGGGAAGCGCAGAAGAGAAAGGAGGCAACGGGGCAGAGCAAGGATACAGGATATATTTTTTTCTTATCATGACTGACGGGGGAAGCTGCTCTTTCAGCATCAGCGGGGCACTGCAAGGCTGGAACTGCTGGACCGTGCCCTTTGTAACTCTCCAGACTTGAGCTTTTCTGCATTCGTGACAGCATTTCAAAAGAAATCCTGTGCATCCCATATGAACCAAACTGCATTTACCATCTCATACTAATCCATCCTTCAGAGATCTCTAATACCTGTTCAAAAATGATCATTTCCTCACTGAAATCACTTTAACTGCACTGGTATGTGTGGTGTCAGTACTTTTACACAAGTTTCCATCCTGTATAAACAGCATGCCTGGGTTTTCAGTCGAACTCTGAAGCTGTAACTCCAATCAGCAGTCATGATATAGACCTCTATTTCACGTCTTTCTTGTGCTATTAGGATGGTATGAATATTTATATTTTTATGTAAATGAGAACTGGGGAGCCTTTTAAGTTCGACAATGACTGTATTTGCTCAGGAGTCTGGTATTTCTTCCTTATTTTCTTTTATGAGTGTCCCTCACATATGACATTTAACTTAAAAATTTACTGTCTTTGTGGGAGAGAAAGTGGCTTGTGGAGGTAGGCATTGCTTATGCAAATTGTTCCGTCCTCTGGGAAAAGGTTTAGTCACTTGTCATTAGTTTCCTTATTACCCACTGTAACGGATGAACAGTTACTAGTTTGAATACACATTTTCAAATGTAATATTTAATAAAAACTCACCTCTCATACAGCAAAATCACTTGTGAACCACTCATAGAAAATCTACAGCCTGACAGGAAAAATGTTAATTTTTTTTCTCTTACTATTAGTCACTATTATGAGACAAAGCGAAATGTGAGTACATGGATAGTGCACAGAATTAATTTCATCGAGAACAAAGAAACACATGGTGGCAGGGTGAACAATGTTGGGGTTTTCAATGCTCTGCTGACTGGGATATTCAGTCCCCTGGACTCTTCTACCATTGTTCATTTTATTCCTATAGCTTCAATAAGACCTGATCCGGCTCTGTACACACAGTTCATTTACTTCTTACATGGCTTGTTTCTATGGTAATACTAAAACAGGAGATTTCTAATTACTCATGCTTTCTTATTTAGAAAAAACAATGTCAGATGCCATAAACTGAACCATTTTAACTCATGATACTAGGTAAGCGCATTACTTTGCATCTGGGTACAGCAATGCTTCTTGCTGCTATGATTACCCAAAGTGACCTCGGCTTTACAGGAAGAAAAAAAATATTTTTTTCAGATGAGATGGTTCCTCGCTTTACCCCTTATTTCATTGCTTCTGTTCCCGACAGTCACAGCAGGAATGGCATGGCTCTCTCCAGCATCTGTTACAGTGAGATGTGCCCAATGTTTTCAAAGAAGAATTACCCTCTAAGTTGCAAAGGAAAACCACTGTAAAGGGAAAGTGTGTTCAACAGGAGTTTCAGCTCAGCTTCATAATTATTCCCTCAGGGAGCAGAATTTCTTCCAGTCGTAATCAGGATAAGTCTGGCCCTTCAAAGCAGAAGATTTCCTGAATTTTATACGGTTTGGGAGCCACCTGTAGAGGGTGAGGAGACCCTGTACAATGGCACATTGCCTTTAGCAACCATTTTGTCAGACCTTTGCTGCTTTCCCTCAGGCTACTCAGGAACAGCGCTTCCCACGGTGCCATAGGGATACGGGGACAAGCTTCACACTTGGTTAGGTACTACCCGTCCGCTCTGCTAGGTGCCACAGACAGTGTCTGCTCAGCCATCTGCTTCTGTCCCGCAGACATCACTACGATCCCACCTCTGTGTAGGTGAAGTTTCCAAGCAAAGGAGATCTTCAGCCTCACTGCTCCTCACTTTCTTAGTGTTTTCCCCCGATTATCATCTGGAAGGTCCCAGCAGCTGGGGACTGTCCCCATCCTCAGTGGGGCTATAGTCTCCTTTCACTCAAAAAGGAGACCTACCTCCTATAACTACCTTCAAAACAACAGTCTGTTGCCAGCTCGTTTGGACTGCTAACTAATATTTCTCTGCTGTTGATGGCAAAGATTAAATTAATCTTGAGGGGTTTGCTTCTTTCCCAACTTGTCCAATCCCAAAATCCCCCTGGCATTGGGAAAGCAGCCACCAGCCTCACAAAGAGCTTTCACACTTCACAGACCCTGAAAGATTTAACATCACAATTTCAGCAGAAAAGCAACTTAATTAGCCAGGCTCTCACTGATGAAAACTTCTTCCATCTAATGAAAGAGAATACTCCCAAATCCTGAAGCTTGAAGGTCAAAGGTGAATCAGAAGATGGACTTGAGCATCCCTTTGGAAATTAGGGATTTGGCATACATTCAGGAAAGCATCCTAGTCAGGGAAACATTTAGATGTGGGCCTCTTATGAGGTACATGCTTAGGAGCTTTCCTGAAAAGGACCTCGGTTAACATGTATCATTGCATAACCCCTGGTAAAGAACTTGGGTATAGCATCTGGTTTTTTCAAATGTTGCTGGTTCCCTTTAAATGAATACATTTATCACCACTGTCTGACTATTTCAGAGTTAGAAAAACTCCCCCCCGGAGAGAACCATTTTAAAAGGCCATACTTGGGTCTAACCTCATGATAATACCCCTTAAATTAAATGCACTCTTAAAACTCATTCATTCATTCCAGTGATACAGTGTATCAGGGCCACAGAGAGGTTAGATAAGAGGGATTGCTCTCCAGGGATGCTGGTAGAGTGGGCAAATATGTAAATACAGCTAAGAACCTAATTTTTAATGCCAGGACTGGGCTGAGGCAATTACCACTTAACGCTGTCCTTCCCTGAGGCGAGCAAGTTAGGTTAAATGAGCGAGGGGAGGACTATGCCACAAAGTCTTGCTTTGGTCCAACTAGAAATAATGTATTAGGACAGCAACAGAAGCAAATGATCATGTCCTGTATGAGCCAGGAATTGCTCTATTCAAGCCTGTCTCTGAGTGACAGAACACAGAAGGTGATGCCCTTGAGTAAGGCTTTTCAGACTTACCCCCCTGACAATTTATATACTTCATTATAAAATATGAAGAATGACAGCTGATATCACTTCTGTTCCGCACACCATGTAAAATAGGCTGCATGTTTCCAACTGAACAATTTAATAAGCCACAAATGAATTTGGGGTTTGTTTTCTCAAGGTTTCAGTGGGGAAAAGACCTTCTGTAAAAATACTGTACAACGTATCTCTCAGGTTACCATGTCGACACAACACAAAGTACAGCTTTCTCAAGCCTCCTTCCATCCCCACATTCTGCTCGCTGCAGCTAGTGTAAGAAAGAGGTAGCAGAGTCACCGTGTACAAAAATGAGATCCCATGGTCTTCAACGTACCCTGTGGGACACAGTGGCATGTAAGGCTGCATACTCATAGTGTGATGGTGGACTGTATGTTAAGCTGGAGTTGGTAATTTACCTTATTATTGGGTTCCAGAGTAACTTTTGTGGGTGCTGGGCATAGTCACCTCCTGTTGACTGCATAGTACCTCCTGGATGGGAAGGGGTCTGAGGTTGGAGCTCCAGGCACATTGGGGGCACATGGGTTAAAAGGTAAAAAATAAATAAATGTATCAACAAAGCAAGTAGAGAAATCAATAATAGTAAGAGATTACGGTTTTCTGAGGATTTCCTCGGATGTTTCTGGATATCAAATTGTAAGGTTTGACCAAATGCAATATTTTGTGGGAAACTTGTGGTTTGGGAGGACAGCTGGTAGGAGAAGAAAGGAAAAAGCTTTATTTCAGCTAAGATGGAAATTTTGTACAATGGGAAAAAAACCCCACTTTCTTCCAATACAAACAACAATTTAACCTAATTGTGACATTTAGGAAGTGCTACTACTTATCCTGAGACAAACTTGTTTTTATATGTTCTGTAAACACAGGCTGCTGCTATATATTGTAATAGGGTCTGTTAATTTGAATTCATTCCATTTGTTTTAATGGGAAATATATTGCACATTTTTGGCTACTGTAAAAAGAAGTCCCTAGCCAGGAATCCCTTCCTGTAGTTAATGAAGTAGTAAATGAAGAAACAGAGAAACATCTGCAAGCAGGAATGCTAGCTTTTCTCTTCAGATAGATGTATTTACATGGAAGCTTTAGTGTATGTCTTTGCTAGAAGGATCAGCCACACATTTGCTTTTCCTGTGAGTTTGTGTGATGGGCAAGATCCAAATGATGACAGAAGAGCATCTAAATCAGTTATGCATTAGAGAGATTGATGTCCCTTTTGTTCCTCCTTTCTTTAACAGCACTCACTGGTGAAGATGATGCAGATAATTAATTACAGCTATGAAGAATGAAAGTGAAAGGGCCATATTCCCTCCTCAGCCGTGACCCTGCACTGGATTAACATCAAGGAGGTTGCAGGGTCAAAGGAGTTCAGGGAAAAGCCGTTGGTAATAAATTATACTGAGATTATATCCTGTAACTTAACTGCAACTCTTCCATCAGCGATTAAAGATCAAGCGTAAAGAGCTCTTAAAAAACTAAAAGTCATTGTTTCTCCCTGCAAGGAGAGTGTGGCTGAAGACGGATGCATTTTCCTAAGGCTCTGCAGGGCAGATTATTTGGCAACCTTTTCCGAACCAGGGCAGCCCTGACCGGGTCGCAGCTGTGTCTGTAGGTGCTTCTCTTACTGTGTTTGAGGGAAAGCTAGGACCCAAGTGTGCTACTTTGCCCTTGCCTTTGTCAACTTGGAGTCACCTTCTGGTTTTTCACTTGCTGATCAGGAATCCATACATGAGCTGCAGAGCAAGTTTTGTTAAGAAATAACTAGCAAGCATCCAGTTTTAGAGATGAGATAAATGTTCATTTTGAAACAGTTTTGGTAGGTAAAGCCAGTTTGCCAGCTCACCCCACTGCCAGCTGCTACCTCCAGCATCGTTGGTGGAACATGGCAAATGAGTTACTCAAAACCAAACA
This sequence comes from Balaeniceps rex, assembly GCA_013401315.1. Lineage (NCBI taxonomy): Eukaryota > Metazoa > Chordata > Aves > Pelecaniformes > Balaenicipitidae > Balaeniceps > Balaeniceps rex. The sequence goes on from VYZW01015955.1 coordinate 140,448, forward strand.
GTTTTGTTTAACTAACCATAAACAGATCGTTAGCCTGATCTGGGCACCCCGCAACGCTAGGGAATGTGTGTGACCCAAACTCCTCTCCGTTGGGGGAAACAAAATCCACTGCAGACGTACTATAACAGAAAGTGGATGTTTCTGCAGCAATGGTCCTCATGCTGGTTGCTGGCATAGGAGTAGAATGGAAACATGGGAAGTGTCTCAGGGAAGGAAATGCATGTCAGGATGTTTATAGACAGGACAGGTTTCACGATACTGTAGACGATCAATAAATCCCCAGCCCAGACCTTCCATGAACCTCAGCATGAGTCTCTCCAGTTTTAAAAGACCTCATTTCTAGGCATTTGGTACCTGAAGGCTCTGGGAGATGATATCCACCAGATTGGGCTGCTTCGGCTTAGGAAATCACAACCGTGGTGTGCTGTGGTGTGCAGGGCACAGGGTTAGTCATGCTGCCCACCATGACCGGTGGTGATGGATGTGGAGCACCTGGCCATAGCTGAGACCCAACACACCTCTCACCTACAAAGCAGGAGAGAAGGACCAGCCAGCAGTGACCTGCAGCTAAATATCCAGAGCTCAGGTCTCCTGAGACGGCAGGTCTCCTCATGGGCATTTAGACTGGACATGCTCAAAAATGAGGGGATGTTTTTTAGCTTGACTCTGTCTCTCTGCTCTGCAGCCTCCCTTCTGCACAATGAAGATAACAATTCCTGCACCGCTCAGGCACATACTAATGACAAAATCATCCACCCAGCACCTCAAACACTGCTGTGCGGAGTTCCAGAGACCATACAAAAATAGCATATCTTTTGATCTTCAAACTCTGTTAAATGCAGCCTGCAGATGCAGTAAAATCCTGTGTGCACAAAAATAGATTTCTTGTCACTATGACACAAAGTGACAGGATTAGGACAAAATTCGGGAGTTTTCAGACACTACCAAAAAAGCCAGAAAATTCCTTTGGCTTTGAGTGGCAGGTTTTTGAGGGGTTGGACACTCTGCATTACCTGAGAATGCTCATATTTGGGATTTTTTTCCCCTTCAAGAGGTGTCTGTGACCTGCAGAAAGCAACAGGGCTCACAAGCGTACTTGACCCCCAGGCCCAGTTTCACAGTTTTTAGCACCGTCTCATCGGTGGTGCAGAGTGGTGCCAGCGGCGTGGCACTGTCATGGCTCTCCTACCATGAAACATCCAACTGCCATGAGACCTACTCTGCACCCGTCAGAGCAGATGGTCTCAACTCACTCGGTGGTGGCGAACCCCTCTGTGCCTCATCTTCAGCCCTAACCCACTCCCAAGGCAGGGTGGTGGTCTCTCTTCCTAGCAATGGGAAGGATTGGAGACCTCATGGGTTTCCCCCATCTCTATTTCCAGGCTGCCCTTTCCATCAGTGAATCAGGACAGCAGAGCTGCTTGCCAGGTCTATATGGGGTCCATGCATCCCTATGGACATGGAATTCCATAATCTACCCAACAGAGGAGGTCCCATAAACATTGGAGAAGAAGCTGGGTCTCAGCCCTGCTCCTTCAGACAGAGCTGCTCAGAAGGGAACAACGCTATTTCCTCTAACATGCATAATGCTTTCTCATGTCTAAAATAACGGGGTTACAGCAAATTCAAGTTATTTATTTCATAGCTTTGGGGATTTCCCCCCCCTATTTTTAATTTTGTCTTCATTTAAATGTGCCCAAACATAACGCCCGGGGGGAAATATCGGGTTGCATTAAAAGGGAGGGAATGCTCTGCATCGTCTCTCTTTTTCTCCAAGCCCTAGTTGGTGGTTACCATTATAAAAATAGGAAAAAACATCCTACACAGAGATCAGCTCCCCTCAGCATTTATGGCTACGTGACACAGAGCTTAAAAACATAAAACACTAGACTCCACGTGGGCAGGACTTGACTAACAGTACATCTGCGGAGCAAAGACTAAAGATAGGGCCGTGACAGCTTCCTCGGCTAGCTCCGTTTTCGAGAGCAGGTGGGATGATTCTGATGCAGGGGGCGATTTCTGAGAGCCTGTGGAAAGCAGCATCTCCTTCTGCAGGGCGGCATCTTGTGCCGTGCCCCTCAGGCGGTTCCCACAGGGCTGTGGAGTCCAGGTGTGGGGATTCAGGGGGGAAGCCCCGGCCAAGAGGGGCGGTGCTGGAGCCACTTCCCAGCTCCAGCACCGTCCGACAGCCCTCGGGCACCTGGGGACTGGTGATCCCTTAGGAGCCGCTGGGACTCAGGGTGGGGACGGTGGGCTCAGTGCTTAACTTTATGCTGAAGACAAAGGGAGAAAAGGGAGAAAAGGGAGAAAAGGGAGAAAAGGGAGAAAAGGGAGAGGAGAGGAGAGGAGAGGAGAGGAGAGGAGAGGAGANGAGAAGAAGAAGAAGCGAAGAGAAGCGAAGAGAAGAAGAAGAGAAGAAGAGAAGAAGAAGAGAAGAGAAGAAGAAGAGAAGAAGAGAAGAAGAGAAGAGAAGAGAAGAGAAGGAAGGAAAGGAAAGGAAAGGAAAGGAAAGGAAAGGAAAGGAAAGGAAAGGAAAGGAAAGGAAAGGAAAGGAAAGGGAAAAAATAATTGAAATATAAAAATAAAAACGCAAATATAGGAATAAAACATAAATAAAAATAACTTAATAATAATGATGCAGCCAGGGTGGGTTGGTGCACTCGCTGCCCCGTGCGTGGAACCGCTGCGGGCGGGATGCTCTCCTCGGGGCAGGGAAGGACACAGTCTCGGGGTGCCGTGCCGTGTCGTGCCATGCCTTGCCGCGCCGCCCCGCGCCGCGCCGTGCCCGGGGCGGTTCACGAGTCGCCTCCCGCGTGGGGCGGAGCGGAGCGGCGCGGGGCGGGCGGACAAAGCCGGGCTGTCAGCGGGGCGGGCGGGAGAAAGGAAAAGCGGCGGCAGCGGGGAGCGGAGCAGGTGAGGCGAGCGGCGGGGCTTGTGCCACGCTGGCACCGGGAGTGGCCGGGTGGCACCCCAGGGGAGGCCATGCCACGCGTGGGCGGCCTTGCGGGGGGTGGGCGGCTTTGTGCGCCGTGGGGGAACGGATCCCCCCGGGTGTGTGTAGGGGGGCGATCCGTTCACCCGTGGGCTACTCGGGGGGTTGCAGCCAGCGGGTGATGGACGGCGCTGTCTGATGCGGCCATTGCCTCTGCCCGTTGGTCCGAAAGTAGTTTGGGAAGGGAGCAAAGCGGTTACCGCTCACTCTTGGTAAAAAAGGAAGTGAAATTTCAGCGCTGTGACGGTGCTAAAACAATCTCTTGACTCCAACGGAGTCCGCTATCCAGTGGCGCTTAAGCCAGAAAAACCTCAGGAGTATTACAACGAGTAGCATCACCAGAGAGTAATTAGTATTTAGGGGGCTTAAGGACTGAGAAGCATGTTCATGTGTTTGTTTTGTCAATGTGAACAGTTGAGAAACAGAGGAGTTGTTGGCTGGCTCTGCAATGCATTGTGTCAAAAACAGGAAGGCGCTTACTACCGCATGAATTTAAAATCCTTCGATACATAACCAGTTTGCGCGTCGCCACTGAGTTGTGAGTGTCTGAAACAGCTTCTGGTAACAGAGGCTTGAAAAGGAGCTTTTGTTGGGCATGCTGCATGGTAGGGCAGCTCCGTGATGGATACATCCCGTTCCAGGGAATGCACCTAAAAGCCTGATGAATCAGCATGCTGCAGTCACTGACTGAGCGTGGCAGCTCCAGCAAGGAAGGATGCAGCAGTACAGGAGGGATATTAACGCTACCTGAAGCTGCGAGCTTCCTATGCAGTAGTGGCACATGTGAGGTTGTGGGGGGAAAAAAAAATTACCACAAGTTTTTCATTTTAAACAGCTTCTGATAATTCAAGCAACCCTCTGGTGCTTTCTATGGTGAGTGAGTTATAGTCCTTTTTGTACTTTACTTGCTTTGCAAAGGGATATTTGCTTTTTATCTGTCACCGCAAACTGTGTAGCAGATGAAATGAGGCTAATAGTATAAGCTCATAACTTAACATAGCAAGAAATCTAAAGCAATAAAGAAGGTGAAAACTTTTTACAAGAAATACTGTAGCAATTTTGCTATGTTTTAAGAGAAGATAAACACTGAGACAGAGGTGACATTTTAGAAGCGGAATAGCAGAACAGTATTTCAAGCAAAGCATTGTACAGCTTAAAGGTTATTTTGCAAGGTGCACTTGCTCCTTTAAAAGATACTGTCTTTTGAAGTCAAGTGAACTGTGTAAAAACTTGTACAGGAACAGTGTCGCAGGGTAAATCTTTTAGTGAGGGTTCTGATTGCTTCAACAAAGCGCTAAGTATTTAGAAGAATCATCTCAAGGGCATCTTGAGATATTTATTATTCAACGGCTGTATGAGCAACTGTACGCGCTGTCATGTCAGGATGCCCAGGTCACGGGCCGAATGCTCTCCAAATCCTTGGTGTACACATGCTTGCTCTGTCTCTTTTCCCTGAGATACAGGGACTCCTGTTATGTCTTTACTCACATAACTGAATGTGTGGGGCGGGCCTTCACCCAACTAGTGAGAAGATACAAAGAGCACAAAATGTCTTTGTCTCCCCCAGGGGTTGTCTGCAACCACTGCTGAGATTCAATGGCTGCTTGTTAGTCAAGCCCTTGCAGTGAAAATCATCCCCAAAGTGGAGGACAGGAGGGTTATGACCCCTTAACTCACCTACTGCCATATCCTGTGTGTGCAGTGTTTGAGTTACAGGAAGCTCTGCACCTTCCTACAACACTCAAGATTTATGGTACGGCTGCTGAGAGAGTGAAGTTTCATACTGTCCCTAGTAGAGAAAGCTGACTGAGATGCTCTAAATCTGTTTAAATACAGCCAAGGACTTGAGAAACGACTAGCAGTTGATAAATTTTACTTTTCCTGAGGGCAAGTGTGGTTTCATTCAGTTTGCCTCAAATTCAGCCTTACAGAATCCATGAGCTGCTTCAACTTCGTAAGGAAAAAAGGATCAGCTTAGTAAGAGAGGCAGGGATTTGGGGACAGCAGCACACAGTGCAGTTAACGTCTTGTGGGCTTGGTGTCTATGAGATACCTATGCCTTTTGGAGATGTTTCAGAGACAGGAAAACATGGATATTTTTCTATGACCTCACTTTGTGGGGTGTGCCATGGCAGGTTGGTGTAAGTTGGCTGGTTGCCCTATCAGACTGTTATCAGAACATCTGGTGCTGAATATGGTTTGGGGTGTCTTCTGCTTATTTAAAACTTTTGGCAATTGGCCACTTACCAGGTACCTGTTCTTCAAGGTTCAGTCTTCCTGTAGCGTATCTCTTCCCCTGAGAAGGAGCGGGGACTTTTGTGGCGTTGCTTTTGCTCCTCAGGCAGGAGAAGCTTCCTGTCCTCATGGGCAATGGGGACAGCTTACTCGGAAGGACATAGAGTCTTTCTAAAGAGCGTTGGAAATAACCTAGACATCAACAATGCTGACTGGTTGTCTGGGGCTGGAATAGTTATTTCAGCCCTGTGATTTCATTTGTAATGGCCTGATCTAGTTTTAGTTGTCCGATAATCTAAGTCCTCTCTCTGACAATAAAACCCTCAAATCAGGTTTCTTTCAGCCCTTGCAAGTCCAAGTGTTCTCAACTATTTATCATTGTCTGTTCTGGCTAATTTGGCATTTTTCCGCATTATTTTTTGACCATTCCTCCAAATGCCAGTGAAATATTTGGAGGAGTTAAAAAAAAAATTACACCCCCTCACCCACCCACCCCACCCCACTCCTAAATGGATAATCACAAGACTTCATCATCAGTTAATCTTGGAAAAAACATTTGGGGGCCTTCAAAATTGCTAAAACTTTTGCTAAAACATGTCATTCAAATTCACCTTAAAATAGCTTTTATCCCGGCCCTTCTTCTCTTAAACCTTGCAACATTAAAACCTTAATACAGTCAAGTTAATAGCTTAATTCCAAAAGAGGGAGAAACATTAGACTAACACAATTAGGTGAGTGGAATGCATTTTTCCCTCAGGCACCTCTGGAGAGTGATACTATATCATGTTAAAAACCGTAAGCCGTTGTCTGAGGCAGCGTTGGGCTGGGCCAGTGTTTGCATGGGGCGCGGGAGGGAGAACTGCCGCTGGTACAGGGAGCCCCGGTGGGGAGCGTGTCGGTAGCATTGCTCTGAGTCACTGGGGGCCCAAAGACCAACCATTGCATGATGGCACATGTGTTGTTGTTGGGTGAGGTTTAGATGAGATCCTGAGCCTTTCAGCACCTTTATATATATTATTTATTTCTATGCATGTATGTATGTACATAAAAGTCAGTGTTTTGGCTTAGCTCCTTTGAGGACAGCTACAACTGCCAACGTGAAATCCTTGCAGCTTCAGCGTGGCTTGGTTTCTCAGTGATGAAAAGGTTAGGCGATTTGGGGAAATCCATGTATGGCTTTTGAGTCCATTTTGTCATGGGGTGGCTGCAGACCATCCCTGCTGACGGTCTCTACAATGCCCATCTCTAGGAGCAGTGAACTTAAAGACTGCACTCTGACAGAGCAATGGGTGCTCTAAGGGCAGCAAGAGAAACTATGGGGTTCAGTCTGTCCACAGGAAAGTTGGGTGGGGGAAGAGCCTCAAACAAGGTGTTTTTTTCCAAGTAGTTTGAAAAGACACTTCATGGACTGTAAGGAAGAAGCAGTGACTCATCTTCTGCATTTGGAAAAGTCAGGTGAGGGAGAAAGGGACTGGCAGCGGGGCTAAAGAGAGGGAAGAGGAGAATGCAAAACCTAAACTGCAGGGAAAGGATCCAGAAAACAAGAATGTTCTAGGAAAGCTGTCTGGACAAGCATTTATCATCTTGTTATCTAAAGAAGCAGTTGTATCTCAAAACGGTTTCACATTGCATTTGTCCCCCATGAGCTGAACCATAGCCCCCGGCGCGCAGTCACAGGGCAGGCAGGATTAAGGCACAGGCCTGTTCTGGGAGCACTGCCCAGCGTCAGCAGCCAGCAGCAGGGCTGCCCTGCGCTATTTTTATTACGGCCCTGTCCAAAAAGTGTTTTAAAAAGGCTGGAGGAAAGCAACCCTGCTGTCTAACAGAGTCCCTATAACAAGAGCAGGGCTTCAGGTGGGGAAGGTATGCTCAAATCTGATCAGCAGCTGCTGCCTTAAAGAGGGGACAATGCTCCACAGTGGTCTGGTAAAGATGCCCGATGGTGGTGAAGAGGAGGAGGAGATGAAATAGAGAAGATGAAAACATGGCAAAGGTTGTGGGGAGAGCCTTGATGGTCCTGGTTGAACGCTTCCTCAGTCCCAGAAGCTCCTGCATCTTGTGCTGAAGAGTTTTGCATTCATCCAGCTTCATTCCACTGAACCTTGAATGACCCCAGGTTCCAAACTTATCCTATTTAAAGTTTAGGAACAGTTCTAATGCTTTACAGGAACCTAATCTTTAACCCGGTCTCTTCTGCTCATCATGTTACTTTTCCACCTTCTATGAAGAAGCCAGTAGTTTTTCTTCAGCAAGTCAATTTCAGATATTGGGTATATCATTTACTCAGATTTACTCTTTTTTCCTGAAGGGATAAAATTAGTAGGGTCCTAACACCAGATAATCTACTGTACACATAAATGACAAGCTTTCAGGTTGATCTAATTACCAATGCCAAACCATATAAAAATAACAAGTTGCCAGAAAATACAAATCCTGCATAGATTTGACAGGTGAGAAAGGAGGAAGGATGTAACATGCAGGTCTACCAGCTATAAGCTTCAGACACCTAAATTGTTCCAATCTAGTATATCTTGATAGAATTGTTGAAGCCAGCAAGGAAAAATCTGTCTCTCATTTCACCATGTGGTTTGATTATGCAACATCTAAAGTGAAATGGCTGAATGTCTTCTCAGGCTACTCCTTCCAGAGGAATTTTATTAAAATAGGCTTTGATCTAGTAACCATTTTATGTCCCAATTAACACTGGGTTGAATATATAGTAGTAACAATCTTTTCAGACTTTTCAGTTTGAATCACACTGCAAGCAAAGCATGTCAAGTTTTATCAAAGGAAAACAATATTTTTTTGTTTGGCTTTACAATATTCAGACTAAGTAGAAATGGTGTGAGTACCTCATTCTTGAAGCTTCACTGCAATATAGCACTTGAAACTAACCTTGGATCTCATGACTCATCTCTGATGGCATCCCTTGACAAGCTTACAATTCTGAATCCAAAAATATTTGCAAGTCAGACGCAAAGACCCAGATTAAAAGGCAAACCTGAAGCAATAGACGAATACCTCTCAATTTCCATCAGAGTCTTGAGTTCGTCATGCCTGATATTAGTTCAGAAGACACTGTCTTGCAGGAGTACCTGCAAATGCAAATCTTAGAATCATAGAATGCTTTGGGTTGGAAGGGACCTTTAGAGGTCATCTAGTCCAACCCCCCTGCAGTGAGCAGGGACATCTTTAACCAGATCAGGTTGCTCAGAGCCCTGTCCAACCTGACCTTGAATGTTTCCAGGGATGGGGCCTCCACTACCTCTCTGGGCAACCTGTTCCAGTGCTTCACCGCCCTCATTGTAAAGAATTTTTTCCTTATATCTAGCCTAAATCTCCCCTCCTTTAGTTTAAAACCATTAGTCCTTGTCCTGTCACAACAGGCTTACTAAAAAGGCTGTTCCCATTTTTCCTATAGGCCCCCTTTAAGTACTGAAAGGCCGCAATAAGGTCTCCCCACAGCCTTCTCTTCTCCAGGCTGAACAGCCCCAACTCTCTCAGCCTGTCCTCGTAGCAGAGGTGCTCCAGCCCTCGGATCATTTTTGTGGCCCTCTTCTGGACCCGCTC
>VYZW01015955.1:149308-164061 GCA_013401315.1 Balaeniceps rex
CCACTCAGCTTGGTGTCATCTGCAAACTTGCTGAGGGTGCACTCGATCTCGCTGTTTATGTCATTGATGAAAATACTAAACAGCGCTGGTCCCAGTATGGACCCCTGAGGAACACCACTTGTCACTGGTCTCCATTTGGACATCGAGCCGTTGACTACTGTCCTCTGGATGAGACCATCCAACCAGTTCCTTATCCACCAAAAAGTCCACCCATCAAATCCATATCTCTCCAATTTAGAGAGAAGGATGTTGTGGGGGACCGTGTCGAAGGCTTTTTGGAAGTCCAGATAGATGACATCCATTGCTTTTCCCTTGTCCACTGATGCAGTTACTCCATCATAGAAAGCCACCAGGTTAGTCAGGCAGGACTTGCACTTGGTAAAGCCATGCTGGCTGTCTCAAATCACCTTCCTGTCCTCCATGTGCTTTAGCATAGCTTCTAGGAGGATCTGTTCCATGATCTTGCCAGGCACAGAGGTGAGGCTGATAGGTCAGTAGTTCCCAGGGTCCTCCTTTCTTCCCTTTTTAAAAAAGGGCACAATGTTTCCCTTCTTCCAGTCAGCAGGGACTTCACCTGACTGCTGTGACTTTTCAAATATCATGGAGAGTGGCTTGGCAACTACATCAGCCAATTCCCTCAGGACTCTGGGATGCATCTCATCAGGTCCCGTAGACTTATGTCACGCTCAGGTTCCTCAGGTGGTCGCGAACCTGATCTTCCCTTACAGTGGGAGGGGCTTTACCCCCCTGGTCCCCATCTTGTGGTCCAATCTTGTTTAGCAATGTTTTGGTCTTGTGGATTTGATGGCCAAATAAATACATTTCCAAACACCTGTAAGTATTGTCTGCTTTGCTCTGTAAAATTGGAAATAGCTCATTGGCAGATGGCATAAGCACATCGTTAGTATTAATAGACCTATACACACAAAAGGAGAACAGGTGACTTCTGTTTGTAATTAAGCTAATTACAGAGGCAGGAGAGAGCTCCTATCTTATCAGGATTACTGCTTAACCTCAACTACTAGACTGCACCAACACAGCAAATACTTGACTTGGCATTTGATCCTCGTACAGCATCACGTGCTTTGGGGTTTCCCTGGAGTGGTTAGTGGCCAGGGCAGGAGGTCCCACTCACGCAGCTCTCTTCCACTTCAACAGGTTAGTCTGCAGGTCTGCTGTAAAGCTAAATAATTTAGTTATTACCAAACAATCAGATATTTAAAAACCCTGACGTAAATAAAGTGTGCAACATATACAGACTAAGCCTTACAACTGTTCATTTATTTTTTTCTGCAAACTTCTACATCTTTTTCCTGCAGCTCAAGTTCTCAGCCATTAGTAATTGCAATAACTGCTTATAGTCAGTTCTATTCTGCTTTTCAACTCCATTAACGCTTTAACTCCCTCATAAGCTTTGGTGTCAATCATAGTCATGAGCAATATTTAGAAAAAAAGCAGGAACTTTAGAGTTACAAGAGACTAGACATTGGCAATTGGTTGTGAGTATCTCTACGCCTCGTTAGCAAGTCACAGGAAATTTGCCAGGAATATACATTTCTGTAGGGGAAGCAGGGGTTGCAAGGTGCAGCTGAAAGCAGTCTGGGGAATGTCAGAAGAAAACTGCATTTGCTGAAGTTTTGAACAGCAGCTCTAGGTTGGCTGTCTTTTGGAAGACTTTTGAAGTGCAGATTAAATAATTCCAGATGATGACAAAAAACTTTGTTAAGAAAACAAAAGGTCTGGGCTTTCAGCCATTTTGGGGTTGTTGGTTTTCTGCCTGGAAAGGGCCCGGCACCCGTTCACTGCTGCCGCTCCGGGTGCTCCTCTGGAGTGGCCCTGTTCTTTCTCATACAGTCCCCCTGAATGGGGACTTCTTTTTGTCAGTTTGCCTTTTCCTTCCTCTGCCTTTACTCAGGGGACTGGATAGCATCCTCTTTTTATAGAATGGTTTAGGGAAGGGAAAGGCAATCTCCTGCCAACCCCCCTGCCATGGGCAGGGAAAGGGGACCCCATCCCTGGGTGGGCTTGGACCACCAACCTTTGAGTTAACAGCGAACGCGCTAACCAGTTGTGCCACAGAGACTCCCTTTTACCTCTGCTGTGTACCTTGCTGACGTGGGCTCCTGCGCTGTGATGCTTTAACACTGACTCTTTAAACCCTTCTTCTACCAGGCAGAGTCTTGGTTGCTGTTTGACAACTAACTTCTGTTTTCCAGTCTGATCGTGGGTTTAGTAAGAAAGGCACGGCACCGGGAAAGGGGTTCAGCAGAGATTTTCAGGTTAGCCATACACCAGCCATGCAGCGGAGCCAGAAAATGCTGTGCCTTACCAAGAGGAGAGAGAAGCAGTTATTGTGTTCAGGGGTTGAACACGCTGCTTTATCAAACCAAGAGCTTTTGATCCAGGCAGCTGTGAAGAAGGAGGGGACAGTGGAACAAAATGGGACTAAAACTCAGTATAAATTTTCCCCTGGACCTGAAGTATCAGCGATCAGGCTAATTCTGTACTTTAAACATTGATGCCTTGCTAAGCAGGAGCGGATTTTGAGAAGCTCTTGCAGCCATCCTTGCTCAGGAAAGCAAATGTGGTTTTAAGGCTTGCCTTTGCACAGTAGCAGCTGGCAAAAGCAAGATGACATCAATAGAGAGGGGTACGACTGAAGTGCCTTCTCAGTGAGGACTAACCTACCTGCCCCTTGCTTGCAGCTGTGTACTCACCTCTCCTAGTTTTGGCTGCTAAAATATGGTCTGGTCAACTAAGCTTTAGCAATTTCCTGTGGTTATAATGGCAAAAAGTGTGATTGCTCTTACAGCTGCCTAATGCTGTGCTTGCCAGTAGGACAGTAATAAAGTAGTTCTGGCAGGCAGTGCAGGTGTGTCCTTATAGTTGCAAGAAGTGTTGGTGATATTCAGAAAACAAGAATTTTTTTTTCCCCCCCATGTGTGGGGTTTATTAGGAGTGAATCCCAGGCACTGAGCATTTTCTCTCTTGATTTTTATTTGCTAGCTGCTACAGATGAGACCATACTCAGTTTCACCATTTCATGTTTTAGTATTGGGGTATAGTTACTACCAGCTAAAACAGCAGATCCTTTAGAAGTTAAAGCATCATCTCTGGTATCTTCTCAGTCCTGTATTTCTAAACAGAGCATGCTTTCAAGCCCCAGCCTAGGAAGTCCATCAGTACAGAGCTGGCTGCGCTGAGCACAACACGCTAGTACTCGTATCCTGATTTCTGGTCTTGCCCATCTCCTGTGATATTCCTCCTCCTTTCACCCACACCTGTGGATTCCCCCACCATGCCTGGGGAACATCAATTCAAAAGAAGTGAGAACTCAACGAAGGATGTCGGAACTGACCTGTTTTGTCAGTCATCGCTGAAGTGGATAGAGAGGAAGCCTGCCCATGGTGTGCACTTCTGCTAGAGGACCTCACAGTGGTAGGAAAGAAAATGAGCTCATCTCTATTTCTCCCAACTCTGTGTTTAAATAGAACTGCTTTCTTTACTCTTGCATGCTATGTTTAATTTGTGAACTCGCCAAGATGTTATCTTTTTCCCAGAATCATTAGACTTTCTTTAAAGGGTGAAATGGTTTTATTGCCCTTGGAGAACGCTGCAGAATTTTTGCATTCACGTACAGTAGAGCATGAGATTACAGACTTTCAGCCACAGAAAGGGACATGGGTATCTGTCCTTTAAATATGGATGTTAAAGTAAAAGATGCTTTAGCTTGCCTGCAGAAGTACAGAAGCAATGAAAAATGAATGCAAAATTTCTTTTTGCAATGAAGGCGGCTTTTTTCTTCCATCTGACACTCTGGGGGGTTGGGGAAGAGGAGCACAGGCAGTATTAAGCTTATATTCTAATTTTATAGTAAAACTTCCACATGGATATATATATTTTAAAGACCAGTTAGCATTTTCAGACAGAAGTGGCCTGGTACTGTGCAAAGGGATGAATGTTCTTCTTGTAATATTTTTTAAAGTTAAGATTTGGCCCAAATCACTAATTTTCAAGAAAATACCTCAACTCTTCATATCAAGATGGAACAATCACTTCAGCTTAAATACAGGAAATGTTGGGCATAATAGCCATTACTTGCACAGATCTTGTTAACAAGAACATAATTTCCTAATCACTCCCTTGAAAGCAAACCCAGATGATAGAAGCATAGTTGAGCTCCTGCCAAACACCTCAAGAACTCCGATTTCACACCCAAGCTCCTGCAGGAGTGCCAGGATAACCTCAACTATTCAGTGAAAAAAACCCTTAAGCACTATGCTTATAGTTCCTTATACTTGTATTCTTAAATACAGAAACTATCATTTGGGATAGTACAAAAACTTGAGTAAGAAACAAGAGCACAGACACCTAGATGTGTTTGTATTACACACCAAAGCAATATATAATTCTAAAGGCAATATTGCCTTATGGCAACATCCTAGTCCCTCTCCTCATCCTCTTGAATTAGGCCTCGAGAAAAAAGAAAGTTGACTTTTTTTAAGATGTAGAGTAGTTAGAGAACAAAAGAACAGATTCTAGTTTTCATTGGTGGTGGTCCCTCCACAGTGAGGGCATGTGTGTGATTTAATGAGGTATGCAAAGGGCTTTGATCTTACATCATCTTCGTGATGTAAGTGATGAAAACAGGAGCCTTCACTGGTGGTGGAGGCTCATCAAGAGGTGATGCAAGTGGCAATCACTGCAAGTCCATAGATGTGTTGGTTTTCAATATAATGCATCTCTAATACAAATAAACACTAAAAGCTGTTAGACTTCCCTCACATTGTTGCAGCAGTGCTTTTAAAAAGCAAACAACTCAGCAAGCTCACCCACTAAATGTTTGTACACCATGTTGCAGGAACTGCAAATATTAGAGATGACTTTAATTTTATTTACCTACATTTTTCCCATTAGCTTGTGAAGCTATCAACTAGCTAGATAACTAGTTGATAGATAAAAGATAACTTTTTTTTTTTTAAACAGAGCATATGACAAGTAGACAAAATTATTATTTTGCTCCATAGAAGTTTTTTGTAGGCTCTCTGGGTTTCTAAATGAGATGAAGGGTGGAGCTAGTCATTTAGCCACACCCATGGTGAGGTTTATAAAAGGAAGTTTTCTAGGGGAAGCTCTTTTCTACCGGTCTATGACAACTGGGAGTTTTATTTAACAGGGTTTTATCTTTAAAAAAAAAAAAAATCCTACTATGTTAAGGCCTCATAAAGATTCTCATAGTAGGGATGCTCCTCTGAATGAATCTTCGAAACAGCGAGGTAAGGTAAGTCATGGAGTCTGCTTTACTACTTCAGTTCATTTTTACACATAATATTTCTGTGGTAGAGAGTTGAGTATTACTGTAGCTTCAAAGGTCTGTATTTTCTCTGCTATGTATAATTGGAGGTTTGTTCTCTGTAGTTCTGTATTCCTGTAACACTAACTCAAATAGAGAAAAAACATCCCCAAACTTTGGAGAGGTTGCTATTTGTCATAGGGTTGTCAGGCTTTCAAGACTGATGACTTTGAGGGCTAATTTGCACCACCTGTCCACAACACTAAGGTTAATGTGGTTGTTGTAATTGTGCTGCTGTTTGTAAGGCACACCAATATTAATTTCTCAAGTATACAAATAAAAGATATGCTGTGCTTTATTGCACAATTGCTGTGACTTAGTCATGAGTTTTTGATACACCCAGGAATCCTGCCATAATTTTTAGTTTATACTGTATCACAATTTCCTTATGTATGCATGCAAATAATTGCTTATAAGTTATTCTGTTCGGCAGAAGTCTCGTGAGTTACTACTGTGGATGTCCCTCAACGAGATCAGGTGCTGTAAAGGTTTGATTGCTGTTGAGCACGGGTGTTCATGTTGGTACAATAATTCTGTAGACAGGTCTGTATCAGTTTACAAGATGACTGGGTGAAATCTTTCATCATCATCAGCTGAAGTCAAATGCACAGTATCGAAAAGCAATCGCAACAATGTAAGGTGTGTAGCATGGATGTGTCAAGAATGCTGGTCAGCATAAAAAATACCTATCTCATTACATGGGTTACGTAGCTCTGGGCTTATTGCTGGTCTGATGGTAAAGTAGAATTGTAAGGAATTGGAGAGAGGGGAATGAACCTTGAAAATACTTTTTTGGAGCTCCTTTCAGGCCTCTGGGAAAATGGAAGAAAGTCCAAACTTCTTTGAAAGCTTAATAAGTCACCAGAGACAAGTATCTTAAAAGTTAAATTTTTCCTCCAATTACTTTATTTGTACATAACTAGATTGGAAAAGAGTAATAAGTTTTCTCTTGTGAGCCTTCAATTTAGAAGGAGTAGGAGTCACTAATATTTTTGTTATTCATTGTGCCCGAAACATGGGGACTATTTGAGGGTCACTAGTCTATTAGTTGTTCTCTAGAGTACACTAGTATGACTACCACATGCTACAAAAATAACCAAAGTAATGGTTTCCACAAAACTGGTGGTGTTGATGGGTTCTCTTTTTCAGGCTGTAAGCAAAACTGTGAATTAATGTAGCTGGCAAAAAGCTGACTGATGACCTCTTGGGCAAAATGGTATGATGTAAGTTAGAGAGGCTGTCGGAGCATTTTGACTTTGTGTGAGTAGTAGACATGAGAAAATAAATGCATCTTGCGTTTGAATAGACACATTTTCCACCTTGATAATGCTGTGGTTTTTCTTTGGAGCTTTTCCTGTCAATATTAAACTTGTAGGATGCTTAACTTGAGCAGTGTGGTCTCTTCTGCTTTTTACCATGTGTTTTTACTGATATGTAACAAATTGTGGCTGTGCTGGATGGTGGTGAGAGGAGTCTTGTTTGACAGCATAGCTGCCTCCTGCAAGGGAGTGCCCTTGGCTTTATCCGCTGCCATTCTTCCGGAGGTTGACATGCTGTAGTTAGATTGTTCATAGGTATTTTTAAGTGCCTGATGTATGCCAAACAGTTAAAAAAAATTTGCTGTTATCTTTTGTTGTATTAGTACAGTAAATGGGAGAGATGAAGGAAGAGGAAAATACTGTCAATACTGGCAGAGAATCTTAGATGTCTCCACTCTTGGATACTTCTGGATGGATTTTCTGAATCAAGGAGAAAGTTTGAGCTTTTTCAAATGAGTAATGTTGAATTACTTTTTGACATCACTGCATAGCTTAACATGTGTTTGTAAGTTTGGTCACTCCTCTAAGCAGGGATTAAAGTGACTTCTGTCATTTTGTGACTTGAAAAGCAATATTTATGGAATAAAATACTTATACAGAGTAATTCTGACACTAACCTGCTGTTCAACACAAATGAGTCAAGGGACACTGACTGTCCTATGGCCAATTATTTGTTATATTTGATAAATTTAGATAAATCTTCGAAAGGCTACTTTTGAGTAGCCAAACTACAAGACCTAGGGTGCCATCTTCCTCTCCTGATTTGATTTTTGGAGCCACATATGTACTAAATGCAGAAAGTCCACAAAGATGACTTCTTGGTGGCAAGCTGAGTAATTAAGAGGCAGATGGCCAATGGCAATCTCTTAGTAACTTATTTCTTTGAGGTGGTGTATGAAGACTGACACTGACAGCTGGATTACTCTGACGCGGTATTCTGTTAGTCCCTTCACATTTCAATACTTTTGCTATCAGAAGATTCGAGCACAAAACTTCAGCGTATTTGGGAGGATGTCAAAATTAAATCTTGCTCTGGATTCTCCCTCCTTAATTCATGCGTGGCAACACAAGTACGTTCAGAGCTGAGCTGGGGGAGGGATGTGGGGCGGCTTGCAGGTTTGGCTGGGTGGGTGCAGGGGTGGTCGTGGAGAAGGGGCTGGTGTGGGTGGCCTGAGAGGGTCCAAGGGGAGGAGGGAGGTTCCCAGGAGGATGGGGAAGGCAGAGTGGAAGGAGAGAGGCCCTGTCACAATGGCAGCTTGGCCCAGCCTTTAAACCTTGCTGGCCCTGCACAGTCTTCAGTGTCTCTCCTTGTTTCCCATTGTCTCTTCTGCTACCACCAAGAAAGTGAGTTTTCTGACTCCTGGATGAGGACAGAAATGCATTTTTTTTTCTACATTTCTGGGTCAGCTAAAGTCAGTTTTACATGTACCACTGAAGACCCAAGCTGACCCTGCTTGGCTGGGTGCCCTACTGCTTTATGAATCAGCACACCGCTATGGATTCTCCTGTTCAGCTGTCGTTTATTTAGATTGTGGAATCCTGAAATCAGAAGGGCTTTACAGACCCTAAAATCACTGCAGTTTCTTTAACATGGCTGGATTTCCTTAAATAATACTTTTTTTTTCCTCAGAACAGTGCTGTCAGAGGCTGGCTTTTGCTGCCCTAGTTTAGTTAAAGTCAAACCAAGTTGCTGAGTTTAAACAGTAAGTCTTGTAGACTTGAGTTTTTTCAGTTTTTGTCCACCAGACGATCATGCATATAGGCAACAATTTCCATCACAAGGAAGAAGCCTGAAGTTCATCTCCTTTGTGCAAGCTGGAAGGGGAATCGCAAAGGATGCGGTATACAATGAAAACTCTCCTTAGACAACTGATATCTAAATAACAAACTGAGAAAGAGATAACTGCCGGTCAGATGTCATTTGGCCTGAGACAATGTTTTTGAGGTGTGTTTGTAAGACGCTTGAAGGCCGCATCAGGTAAAGGATGTGATTAGCATCCTGCGTATGACTTTAGGATGATGTATCGTCTCTGCTGCAGCAATAATCCTTCACTGGGGTGCAGGGACTAGAGGCAACATGTGATCATGTTAGAAAACCAGATAGAGAAATCCTACGATGGGCTCAAATGACAGGGGGCTTATTATGTAGCTGTGGAAAGGACCAACAAGAAACATTTGTCTGACTGATGGCAGTGATATCTCGTCTTCCTTTGAAAGGAACGCGTAGCTACTGGTACAGTTCTGTCCATTAAAACAATGTGGCACAGAGGAGTGGATGCTGCTTTGTTACAGCATTCACTGTGCACTACTGCAAGAAATTTGAAGTGCTGCCTTCTGCTCTTTGACTGTGAAGATCTTATTCCAGGTTTTATTGAATTCAGTGGTAGGCAATAAGACATAAATAAAATGTGTATGTTATGCAGTAGCCTAAATGCATCCGTTTAAATCCACTATGATTGGTGGTATGGGGCCTCTGAGTTATTTCCTGTATATGTCCCACTGTGCAATAGGGTGTTTATCTACGTGGTTTTTTTTCATGATGACCTGTTTACATTTCATAACTCACTTCTAAAACTTGAAATTGCAGGAAAAGGTTTGCTCAGTGACATCTAAAGTAAAACTGAATGGTATTTCTGCCTTTCTCATAGCCCTAAGCGTACAGGCTGATCCTGGAAGGTGCTGGCAAGCCCGCTCAGAAGTAATCGATGGGAGCTGGGTATCAGCCTGTGTGCTTGCAGAGTGCTGCCGTGGGGCCTGGAGCTGGCCTGAGCTTTATGGGGGAACCACCCACTCTTTTCTATTGTATGAGCATAAGTGAGGTGTTAGAGGCTTCCAGCGCACAAAGCTGATTTTATTAGGACATAAAAATACACGTTAGAAGAAAAAGCACTTGCCAACAGGAGAGAGATCTGGTAGGTGAGATTAAAGCTCTTTAATAATATGTACTTTCCATGCCTGATGTATCCTGTGCAGTAGGGTCCTTCCCTCCTGTCTTTTGTAGTTCTCTAATTTTTTGGCTTCTGAAGCTGAAGAAATTCTGCACTGTCCCCAGAACAGTTTATTCTCACTTCTTGCTGGGCTTGCCTTTTGGTTTGAGTCCCTGGCATGAGCCCAGTACTTTGCTCGGGCACCTCCTGTTGTCCACTTGTGCGTCATGTTGACCACGGAGCGGTTTCACTCCCAGCTTACCCCATGGCATGCACCCACAGCTAAGCCCCACAACAGTCAAATAAATAGCTCTCTGTGTGTGTATAAACATAAAAACCCTCTTTCAGTTGGATTCTCTTGCTGTGGTACCAGATGCCTTTCCATTGGTATCAAGCAGAGACAGGCCCACCTCTTCTGGGATGTGGACTGCCAAAACATGTGGCTTTATTCCAAATTAACAAATCGGCTGTGAAAGAAGCAGCAACTTGTGTTCCTGAATTCATTGAGTTCTTAGTATCAGAAAACTGCTATGCTGGCTTGCATGTCCTGTTTTCCTGCATGGAATAGTAGGGGGAAGATCACAGTGCTTCAAACAAGGAAAGGTTGTAAGCATCTCTACAGACTAAGGAAAGCCGGAGTATTTCTGGGATTAAAAATAGCACACTTTCCAGTGTAACATTGTGTCACTTGGTTAAAGTTGAGACAACTCCAGTTGTACTATTCTTTATACATCTTGTATGTCAAAATATATTATCTCAATCACTTCCATATTCTGGAAAGTAAACTTCAACATCAATTTGTCACCAAAAAGAAATAGGAAAGCTGAACCCTGACAGTCTTCTCTGGGATACAGCAGTTTCTCAAAACCGACACATTACACTGAGGGAGAACAGAATAACGCTGAAGTAAAATGATGTGCTCATGCTCTCGACAGGCAAAAGGCATTTAGTTTGATAAGCTGCCAAACAGTGTCATCTGAGAGCGTTGCAAAGACTTCCAGCTGTCTTGCATATGCTAACTAAATATCTGGCTGAATTAGAATTTGCCCCTGTGAATATTTCACCAGAAGTGGCCTTGCTTGATCTGGTTAGTTCAAGCTCAAGTGCAGCTTGTTGCAATCTCCTGATAATATTTTTGAGCAAGACTGCATTTCTCTGAGCATCCTACCCAATGCTGAAATGAAGGACTGTGCTTGCAGAAGCATAGCAGGGCTCTCCTCTCAGCTGCTTCCCAGCTTGCTGTGGGGGATGCTGCCCTGCTCTGTTGACTCATGTGGAAGGTGTGGCGTGTTTTGACCAGGAATGGAAGGGCGTAAGAGAGTCGCAGCAGAGTCTGAGACAGGCCCTGCAGGGAAATCAATCTTATGGGAAAGCATAGGTTGAATCTTGCATTTTTGCTACGTGAGTTAACAAGCAAGCTGACTACCAAAAAGGGAGAAAAATCAGACGTATACCACAAGCATACATAAACTGCTCACTGAATTGTGAGAAAGAGACCTGCTTTCAGCTGATGTTGGATGCTTCAGCTGCGGACACTATCTGGCTTCTCATTTGTTCCACAGGTTACTACTTTGATTCACCTTGGGCATGTTCAGTTCAGTACTATCTTGTTACAGGGACTTCCAATAGCTGACTAATCTTGCTGAAAAAGAGAAGGGCTTTGTTAAATGAGTGCGTGCTTGGGAAATAAGGATTTCACTTGCAGAAGTTTTATTTAGAGCCCCACAATGCATGTTCACCTTTTGCACATTTATTTTATATCTAGCACTGTTTATTAAAGCAGTTGTGCACGAAAATACCTGATAGTTGCCGTCTTGGGAGCCCTGGATGCAAAGACAGTAAGTGAGTTTATGCAAGACAGGAGGTGTGCCAAGCACTCTTTCAGGCTCAGCTGAAGGACACTCTGGTCACTCCAAAGAAAAACAGCTACTAGGAGGCTGCCATAACAGAAAGTTATGAAGTTTGAAGAAAGCTTATCTAGCAACATTAACAGGAGCTAGGTTGCCTAGGGCAGACTGCATGTGCCTGAGAAGAAACAGTAAGACTGGTTCTTCTGCACAGAATTTGCTGTACTGGCAGGTTTATGAAAGAGGGAAACAAAAAAAAACAAAACAAACACCAAAACTGCCGGAGTTTTGCTTCCCAATCTAAGCTAACAGGCTTTGTCTTCTAGATGTGAAAAATTGGCCAGTATAGAAGTTTAGTCAACTATAAGGGAAATAGTGTGCATGTAAATGGCAAATCAATCCAAAGTATCCATTTCTCCAGCTAAGTGGTGAATTTTCTTGCTTAGTTTAGACGGCAAACAGAAAACATAAGTATCTGGGAAGCAAAGGCAATGAGAGAAGTATCTACACTTAAATTGTGTATACTATTGAACTTAGTTTAGTCAGCACTTACAGGCAGTGTGCTGAAGGAAAAACTTTCCAGAGCAGAATGTTGTGGAAGTCTAAATTCAATTTGCTACTGTAGACTAACTTGGAAACTTCCCAATTAGCTTTTTTCTAATGAAAAGAAGCGATGCACGTGCCTTCAAGTTAGTGTACTGGTCCACTGTGTTCTGTGGCTCTTGTCTGCAGGACAATGTAAAGAAACAGTAATTCCTGTGAGCTTTGCACTGCAGCCTCTCAGAAATGCAGCCCAGAAACTTCTGATTTGGTAGACTTCAAATACAAACTGTCCTTTCAGAACAAAGCAATGTTAACTTGAGGGGTTGAAGTTTGACAGCCAACCTTTTGAACTCCCTCCCATATGACTTGCTTTAATTGTGTAGTATCATGGAGTACCTAAATGAGATAACAAGCTGTCACTCTTATCTCACAGACTGGAATGTTTTCCTTCAACTTGAAGCTCACAAGCTGTGATCAGGTGCCAATGTTATTGTAACTGAAGGAGTAAAATATATTTATGCAGCTTTCAAATGCAGTCCTGCTCTGAAGAATGACACTCAATGATATTCTTTGTTTCCCTTAATATAAAGTAGAGACCCATTTCTAGTTTTCAGCTCCATAAACACTCAAGATCCAAAAAGGTCAGTTGGCTCTGTGCTCCCTTTGTCAAATATACAGGTTTTGCAATTTTAGCCCTAATTACTTGTGTGGGGTCATTACCACAATGCAAGTGTCCTGAAGCTCCATTTTAGCTTTCTCATTTTGCAGGCAGGATGCAAGGTTGCCCCCGGTTTCTGATAGACCTTTTACAAGTGCAGACTTCTGATCCTTATTCAGAATATAAGTAGCTATTATATTTGTCAGTGAAGTTCTGCTTCTCTCAGTGATCAGAGCTACTGCCACCTGGGTAGTAAGCAAATCAACACTCACTGTTTTGAAACATGAATAAATACCAAATAGCATTTCTCTGCCTACTCCCCCAAGGGATCCAATCCTATCAACATACCCAGACCATGTTACCTGTGCCAAACTCAACAATCACTGACTGCTTTCAGTCAAAATACATGCAGAAGAGTGTGAAGTGATGGTGTGCTGTTCTTCCACCTTGTGGATGAGGACGGTTGAAGGACTGACTCAAAACATGAGATACTAAAGGGGATCTGCCCCTCAGCAGCTTGGAGAAGGCTTAAAACATGCTCCTCCAGAGAGTTTCATGACCACCTGGCTGTGATTATGTCATTGGGACCATCTGACCACTTTTCTTCACTGATTAAGTAATGTAAAAGGCTAACATAGTCCTTTCAGCAGAGATTGGCACCCAGGGATGATTGTTGCACTGTGGATCTATGGAAAAGTGACTCTTACCTGCCACCTAGGAAAACTGGATGGTTAAGATTGATTAGGTGAAAATGAGAGAGGAAAACACTTAAACTTTTTTGGCTTTTGGTTTATGACTCGGAGCACATGTGGTGATCTGTGCAGCACAAATGAGGTGTACACCCTTCAATGTATCTTCAGCTGTCATGGGAGCACCTTATCTAATCAGAGGTTCACAGGACATTTCCACAAACTATAGCCTTACAGCCTTCATAGGTTTGCACATCTGTAATTGACTGCAAGTAATCCATTCTGCTCACCCAAGAGAGGAGTCCAAGAGCTCTTTATCTGCTTCACCAGTGCTGTAAAGAGCAAAACTTTGGTTTTTAGATTTATATATTGGATATTATGTATTATAAATGTATTTATGTATTATCTATTTAGATTCTTAAGGACTGAAATAAAAATCAAGATACAACACTTTAGCTGTTTTTACATTGCCACAGATACTGGCATCTATCTTTACATCCTTGAGTTAATCCCATTTTCCTGTTCAGCAACTTGAGGCAGAGAAAGACATGCCAGAACTGTTAAAAGGGCTGAGATGGCAGTCCAATACCCTAACTAGGGCTCTCTTTCCTGGGTAGGGCAAGCAGGCAACAAGCAGCCTGCAGTTATGATACTTTTACACAGAATCATTGGATGGTACAGGTTGAAAGAGATCATCTTGTCCAACCCCTGTTCAAAGCCATCCCAAAAAGATCAGGTTGCTCAGGAACGTGGTGAGCTCTGAATGTCTCAAAGACATTCAGTCTTCCCAGCCTCACTGGACCCAATGTTCAACCACCCTTGTGATGAAAACACTTTTCCTAACATGTAATCAGGATATGCCCTGTTGAAACTTGCCTGTTGCCTCTTGTAATGTCAATGTGTGCCTTTGAGAAGATCCTAGCTGCATCTTCTCTACACCTTCCCCTTAGGTAGCTGTGGGCTGCAATGATGCATCCCACACACACTAAGCCTTCTCTTCTTCAGGCTGGACAAACCCAACTGTCTCAGCCTCTCCTGCATCACCTGCTCCAGCTCCTTAACCATCTTGGTATAGTAGACTGGGCTCCAGTATGTCTGTCACTGGTTTGTGGCTCCCTGGTACACAGATGCTTCACTTTCGCAAGCCCTGAATACAGGGGAATAATTACTGCCCTGGATCTGCAAACCCAGCCCAGTGTAGGGTTGTCCTCCTCTACACTGCAAGGGCGTACTGCTGAGTCTTTTCCAACTTGTTGTCCACCAGGACCCCCAGGTCTTTTTCTCTGAAGTTGGCTAGCTGGCACCCAACAAGGTCATTCCCTCCCAGGGGCAAGAGTTTGCATACTTGCTTTCCAGGTGTGTCCTTGCCTCTTTCCTGGTCTGAAATAAGCGTAGGTAGTGAATGTTGCACTGTTTT
>VYZW01015955.1:166774-188890 GCA_013401315.1 Balaeniceps rex
CTTTTAAAGCTCTTAAACCAACTCGTTCTTCTAAATATTTTGCTGGTCCCAAAGCTGGTATGTTTTAGATCCCTGAAGCAGTTCTGAGAGTCCTGCAGTTGCTGTAGCTGCCTGTATAACACTTCTATGGAAGTTATCTTTGGGCTCTTCCCAGCAGGCTTGTTTTCAAAGAATGTCAACCTGGATAATGCAACATGTTATTATGCCATCAGGACTCCTTGTGTTAAACTTCAGGTTTTGCTGTCTTAAAAGAACTTCAGAAAATATGTCTCAGGTCAAAACACAGTCACAGGGTTTGGGGTTTTAACATCTGAATGTATACCTTAATGCCTTTTCCTTGAATCTTCTGTGTAATTGTAAGTTACTGCTTAGCCTATAAAAATTGAGCCACAAAATGAAGCCTAAAGCTAGGCACAAGAAATGATAAATGTACTGGGAAATTGTGGTGGGTTGACCTGGACCAAAGCAGTTGCTGCTAGCTGGCTCCATGTGTCTTTTACTCCTTTCATATTGAAGAGGAAAAAGCTGGTATGTGTTCTTGCATAGCTCTGTGTACCCACCTGTCTCCAGGCCATACTTGAAGAGGAGTTCATGTCTGCTTTTAAAGCTTGATATTCCAGCCTACTCCATGGAGTTGTTCCCTGTACCCGTTTCTTGTCTGCGATACCAGCCAGTGAGTTCCTGCCCTCCCAGTTGTGCCAACTCAGCTGTTGATGGGGCCATGCTGTGTATTGAAACAGGGAAGTGCCCCAGATTTATTTTTTTTAAATCTGCAAAAAAAGGTAACTTTGAAATTAGGTCCCTTTCTGCATCTGCTTCAGAGTGGCTTGGATTCAGAGTTGTTCCAGAAAAACTGAGGGACAGCCCAGAGGTATAAATAAGGAGTGAACAGTTAAGGCTGGAATGCCTTAAGGCAATATTATAGCCAAATTCTTCATAATGTGAAACCTTAGTCAGTACTGGCTTTTCTTGCCTCACTATAAAACATATGCATCACCGCAGCATAACCTTATGTTTATAAAGAGGAAAGTATTAAGAAGAAATGTGTTAAGTGAGTCTAGTGTATGAAACAAGGCAGACACCTGAGCAACTCTAGTTATTCTTAAACCAAGTGCATTCTGTAAGATGGTATAATGCCTACCAGAAAAACACATCAAAATGCATAACACATTAGTATGTACAGAAGTGCATCAGTAGTAAACTGCAGTCAAATGTGCAAGCCACAGACAGGTGCCAAACAAAATTGGTTATTAGAAGTAGAAGCTAACAGATATAGGCACTGACAGTACAAGTAGAACAGATGTTTAGTTAGTGTGATAGACATTGAAATGTGGACA
Organism: Balaeniceps rex; assembly: GCA_013401315.1. Taxonomy (NCBI): domain Eukaryota; kingdom Metazoa; phylum Chordata; class Aves; order Pelecaniformes; family Balaenicipitidae; genus Balaeniceps; species Balaeniceps rex. Next base: position 168,112 of record VYZW01015955.1, read on the forward strand.
TCAATGACTGAACTAAAGTTTAAAAAAAAAAAAGGATGCCTCAAATAATTGAAGGAAGATTGTTTTCTCAAAAAGGAGCAGAGAGATAAACTTTTTTTGGTTGAAATGGAGCAAAGTGTAATGTGGCAGCCTGCTGATAAATACAAAGAATGATAAATACACATTCTCATCTGTTCGTCCTATTAGGTCTGCCACCTACTGCTTGATATACTGGTTTGGCATTGCTTGTTATACCAAAAAAAAAAAAGTTTGCCAAATCTGTCACACTAACTAACTAATATCACATGAGCTGAGCTCTGTTACACCCTTTTCAAGCTGGAAGATAATTACTGCATCTCAAAGTTACTGGGCAGGAAGGCAGGGAAGGTATTCGTTAATATGAGGAGGGCAGGTAGGCTGCTGCACAAAGGTAGGTGTGACAATGCTGTTGTCACTGCTGCAGAACCCAGCATTGTCTCCAAGGCACTTGCATCTTGGAAACCCCAGTTTACAAAAGGTTGAGGAGGAACAGGAGAGGACAACAGAAGTGACAGAAGTTGGTTTCCTGCTCTATGGGGAGAAAAATCTAGTGGCTTCCCAAGTAGGGTTAGAAGAAGTCTTCCTGAGAAAGGATGAGTGTTCTTTCCTACTAAGTTGTTAAGTAGGACATGCTTGCATTTACTTTATATGTAAATGACCAAAAAAAGATTGGTTGCTTTGTAAATGAGGGGGAGGGAACAGAGTTTTATAAGAAGTCTCTAGGACCTTTTTCATGCCAATAGATGACTTGAAATCGGAGCACTGGCAGAGAAGCAGAACCCCCGGGACAAAGCTGTGTTTGAAATGGCAAGAGCAAAAGAGGTGGGAAGCTCTGTCATGCGCTCGGTAGCAGCATCTCGCGTCTTCTGGGACTGCCTTCTTTGTGAAGCACTCCGGGTCAAACTAGGGCATTTCTCACAGGTTTGGAGTTGGAGACAGTACTATACTCGGCTCTGTTACTTGATTTCTTTGCTTTGAGTCTGTGTCTTTGTGCCTTCCGTATGCTGCTGCAGAGCCTGGCCCTGAGTAGGTGGAGAGGACTTACCCAGGAACAGAGAGACAACATAGGGTTGGGCTGCTAGTTAACAGTAAGTTAAGAAATCTGCCCAACTGCTAAGTATATGGGGGGGGTTGTTTTGGTTTTTGTGATTCATGCACAGCTCATAAAAACAGCAGTTCTTCCCTTTGACGCTGGAAGCCTTAATCTTTCAGTTCATCTTTTCAACAGGAAAGCATATGTAAATAGTGATATACACTGTTTTCTGATTTACACTCCGAGTTTGTCCATTTCTGTAATTTGTTGAGCTATTCTCTGCTCAGTAAATGCCTGGATAGCAGCCATGACGGGTTTGCTTGAATTCTTTCAGTTGCTAAAAATAAGCTGGTTTTGAAGTTGTTTTCTATAACTGCTGAGGATATTTGAAGCAATAATAGGTGACTTGTCAGCCTATATTACAAATTGTTTTCATGCAACATCACATTCCCAGCCCTTGGTGGGGGTGAGGAAAAAAGATCTGTGCAGTATGGTAGAAAGCATCCACTCCACTGAGACACAGTAGCAGAAGACAGGGCGCTGTGCCCACATGGGACATACAGCTTCCTGCAACAAAGTTCTGAAAATATGTCATCAAACGTACTAGAAGGCATTTGATTTAAATCACCTTAATAACATTCTGTCCTAACTTTTCCTCCTTGGTCCTTCAAACTAACAGCTACGGGTACTACTCTTCATAGTATGACTGTGTGATGTGCTTCTAGAAGCTGTTGTATCTTGTTTTCTGCAGATTGCCTTTGCTTTACTGTCTTTTTTTCACTTAGTTGCTTGGCTTTCTGCTTGCTTTCTCATAACCCTCTTGCCCAATCCTTGTTTTGTTTGGGGTTTTTTGGTCAGTATTCATTCAGAATTAAATCAATGTTTTACAGCATTTCAAGGGATACTGTCATAGAAGCCCCTTCTGTGTCAGTTTGTGTGAATGGGTTCAACAGGTAACTAAGTTCTTGGATGTAGCAACAGCTACCAGAAAACACGTACATAGGGCGGAAAAGTACGCACTGAGTGGGAGCAGGTGAATGCCTCCCAGGACCAGATAAACCCTGAAGAGCAGTGGTCCACTGAACATCCCAAGATCCCATAAATTCCAAACAGCAAGAATCTGCCAAACCCATCCAAGGCCACCACCAGCACACACTAGGATCGGCGGCAGGTTGTGTAACTCAACTGCACCTGAGAAAGTGGCAAGCATAGGCTACAGGGCTGTAGCCTGGAGAAGCAAGGGACCCCCTGAGGGACTTTTTGAATACATAACTAGAAACCAGTGGTCCACCAGTCTGACCTTCCCTGGCTGGGCTTGGTCTCCTGACTGTTGCTCCAGCAGGGTGACATGAGCTGTTGCAAGAGTGGACTGTAGGAGGGGGATAAATGAATGCATTGTGTGAATATAGTCATCAGCTATTAGTAAAATCTGCCCAATTCTGTTAATAACACTTTCTAGTAAATATTGGCCTGTTTCCCCCAACACAGTGCCCCCATCAGGGGAACAGATAGTATAATACAGGGAACTTGCAGCTATGTGTAACTTTAAAACATTGAACAAATCGTAATTCCCTGTCTTGAAAAATGCATAATCCTTTTTTCTTACCTGTTTCACTATGTGGGATTTTCTGAGATTCCTCTTTAAATTCTTGTTAAAGAAATATGTTTTTTCCCCTGTTTTAAGGTCTTTTCCATTTTCCAGATCCTCTAGATCTTTATCCTCTTGCTTTTTACCCCTTGACCCTTTTCCTATGTTTACCAGTGTGGAAGGAGTAAGTTCTTTAGATGTCTTTTGTAGGTGATTCTTTACGAGATGGGAACCTATTTTAAAATTGGTGCAGCCTCTGTGCATTGGGGAATTCTGAGGAGTTCGCTGGTTTATGTAGAGCGATGATATGATGCCAGTGTCTGCAGCTGAGAGCTGTGCATGGCCTGGCATGTAGTGGGAGGAAACATGGCATCCTTTCCTCCCCCTTGTTTTCATTGCATACGTTTATCCCTCCACTCGTCCAAAGACTCCAGCTCCCCATCATTACCTTCCACACACCCACTAACTAGGACCTCTACTGCATTCCTTTGTCCACCTAAATGAAATTCCGCCTTAATGATCCGGTGTTTCCTACCACTCCCTTGCCTGGGTGCTGCTCCGGCATCTCAAGCCAGAAGTACAGGTCGAGGTGTTGGCATGGCTTACGGAGCAGGTGGAGACCTGGCAGTGCTACTGCACACAGCAGCAAGCAAGTGCCAATTATCTCATCTGGCCGTAGCCATCGCACTGCTCCCTGTAGCTCAGGTAAAGTACCTGCCTGTATGCAGGCAAAAAGTCAGGAGCTGTTGCTGAGATGTATGTACAGGTCAAACCAAAGAGGTATGTCGTGATCAGTTTTCAAGTTTTAGGAACCTCTGCTATGAGGACTTCTGTTTTTTCTTTTTTTAAGATTATACGAATGAAGTTCAGTGTGGTGGTGTTATTCAAACCACTCTCAAACTGAGGCCTACTTACTGAAAACAATGAAATAGTTATCTCTGTTTTCAATATGCCATAAATGTCACTCTCTTCAGAAAGTATAGTGTAGAAAATGTTTCATGAGCAAATTAAGTCTCACATTTCTAGGGGAATCACTGTGTCTCTCCACTGCTGTTGCCTGTTAGAAGTTCTGGTCAACACCTTCTGATGTGCGATTACTTCTTCTAACTATAGTCTTAAGAGTATCCCATCCTTACAAGTTATTTGAGTAGTGCTGTTAGATCCCAGCTTAGGTTCGGGGGGTCTACTTGAGCAAAAGCCAACATACCGTGATGGATTTGCTGTTCTTTTGCCAATAGGATGCCTGAGGTTTGTCAGCTGTGCTGGAATCACTTTCCACATTAAACAAATGGAGGCAAAAAAGAGTACATTGAAAAGCAAAGCTTAAGAGGCTTGGAGAGATTCAGAGAAATGAAACAATAACATGTTTAATAGCTAATTCCCATTCTGGTTTGGCTTTAAGGTAGCTTCAGCCTTCCAGTTTGCTAGCAGCCTTCCTAAGTTCTCTGCCAGGATGAGTCACAGCTCCTGGAGCTGGGATCCAGTCCTGTAGACAAGCCATCTTTAAAGGTCTGTTTACCTTTCCCAGATGATAATGAATTGGAGTGAGGATTGCTTTGTTTTCCTCCTCTTAAAACAGGGTTTATGATTAATATAAATTCACCTGTGAGAGTGTCTTGCATCCCTCAGTCCTGATTCAATCCAAGCCCCACTGGGATCCTGTTTGTTGTAGTTTCATGTTGTTACGCAGAGATAGATGCCTTTGGAACACCCCTCCCTGCTGGGCTGTCTCAACTAGTTGACTAGGAATGCAAAACAAGCAACAACCAGAGCCCTGGTCTGACTGTAAACCATTATTTACCTGCTAGGAATGATATTCCCTGCTGACTGAGAAGGCGAATTAAGAAACTTAGCCACGTAACCCTAGTATGTAATTCATGGCACGAACTGAAACCCATATATGGATGCTCCTGCTTACGTTTCTGTAGCCTGTAATGTAGCACTTGAGAGAATGGCTGTGAGGACAAATCTAGCAATTGTAGGCAATCACATCTAAGAACACAGAAGGGAACGGGCCTTAATGTGGCTGCTGCAAGTGGGCAGCATCATGACTTCATTGCTAAGTGAGACACTTCAAAGGATTGCCAGTGTTTTTGTGTTGTATCAGCGAAAACATACTTGCTGGGTATCGGTTCATGTGTTTCTCAATGGTAGATTTTTTTTATTTTTTTTTTTCCTCTGAAAAGCTCTTCGGGCAAGTGCAGCAAGGCCCCAGTTGCATGACACCACAGTCATAACTGGTTGCCTGTGCTCCAAAGAAGCCTGGTCAGATGAAGAAACAGCAATGTGCCTGGCAATTATGAATAAACTCTGAATGTAGCACTGCATAAGGGACCTCATAGATTTGCTACTATATCTGAAGGGACATCTGATTGTTGTGCAGATGTGTTAGACACTGAACCATTGTGAATGCAGCTGAATTAGGGTATTATAATGAAGGACTTCTCCTCTTGTTTCATTTTTAGCATATGGCTATTGCATCACTGCCCAACTGATACAGACAAAGACCATTCACTGAGTCTTTTTTTTTTTTCCTGTTTGCTTGTTGAACTAAAGGTTTTCATGTTTTCTTTCCAGTACCAAATCGCCACAAGGAATAGTTCAAGCCGGCAACCGGGGAAGGTGTTTGGATGCTCAAAGTAAGTATGGTTGTGTGTTTGTATGTGTTTGTTACAGTGCTTGCGACTGAGAAAGTACCCAAGAACTTGTGTTTGATGTCTGTAAGGCAGTAGCTAGATAAGTTTGGGATCGATAATAAGTGATAGTCGTTTGCAACATCTTTGACTGTGTAATTAACAGATTCAGTTAATAGATTCAAGAATCAATAGATTCATTCATGAAACAGAACTGATGAAAGCTAAACTAGATGCCACACACTTTTTGGAAATAATTTGGGGTTTTGACTGGAGTAAGAAGGAAATCTGGCAGAAAGGAATAGTAAAAAGGAAAACTAAAGGTGGACAATGAATCTAAGTTCTCTCTCCCCTTCCGTTTGGGAGCTTTGAGAAATTGTATTCTTGCTTTTGTTTTGTTAAATGTTAGCTCTTCTGCACATTATTAGTGCTGCCTTCATAATGCTAAGTGGAAAAAGAGCAAACTACACGAAACGCCACCGTACAGGGTTAGTAATTAATGTCAGATAGAATTTGTAAGGTCCTGTCCCTTTTTTAATCCCCAACTATGGGAGTTTAAATCGCATCCCGCCCGAGTTTGGATGATAATTTAAACTGTCCAGCCTCCAGCTTGGCATCTGTGAAATCCGCGCAGGGAGTCACCTGCAAAGAGTGGAGAGATCGATGATACCAGGAGATAGGAGGCCCACAAGGTGGCAATGTTTAGAAAGCCTTCGGAAAGGATGCGCCCGGAACAGATCTGGGCTTCCTGCGGTTGCCATAGCTTGCTCCCCTTGTCTCATTGCTGCTGCATCTGTGCTATTAAATAAGAAGTCTTCACTGTTGCCAAAATGGACCATAGAATACCTGGCAATAAACCTCTTATTTGAACAGATTCACTATTGACGGTGCTCAGCATACTGTGCTGAATACTGTACGTGCCTTTTCCCTTGGCAAGGAATGTGCTGCAGCATTAGTGGTTTGCAATACAGCATGGGGTTTCTTTATTCATAGCTAGTGCTGAAAATATGCGTAGCACTGAAATGATGCTAGGGCTGTGTAATGAAGAACTTTCATTTTAAAACATACCACCGCATTTCTGCTAATGCTTGAAAAGCTGTTACAGTGTATAAATGCTAACTTTGGATGTAGGAGGCACCTCAGTTTGCAGTGATACTTTGTTTGTGCTTTGTAGTTAAAAGTAAAAAGGTTCGTGGGAGCTATTTTCAAGACTTGTTTCACAGTGAAACTAAGGATTTGCTCCAAGTTATTTAATACCCTGAAAAAAACCTTAAATATGTTTGCAGAAAGTTTTCTCTGGATACATGATAGACATGAGAAATTATTCAGGGTAAGTTCTATGGGAAATACAAGAATTGCCTGTGTTCACTGGCACAGATGCAGGTAAGGAGAAGAGACTGATGCTGGGAGAGGGAGAGTTAAACGAGGAGCCACAGAGTTCAGATTCGTCAGGTTGCAAGAGAAGAGTTACTTTCACAGCAATTAGAAGATATACAGGGCTCAAGTGTACCTGGAGATTCTCAGAAGAACAGTATAATTTAGAGCTGAAAGAGGCTATTGCCTCAAGGATGAAGCAATAGCTCCAGACTACAGGAGGCATCTGAGAGCAAGAACTAGGAAAATGTCAAGTCCTCCCCTTGTGGACGCACTCCTTCCCGTGAAGGTGTTGCAGACGGAAGTGCAGCGGGGCAATGCCCTGTGCTGAGCCAGGGTGCGTTTCACCTACCGCTTTCTACTCTTGCACAGAGTAGGTGCCGCTGCTTAAAGTCAAGCTTTATCACTGTGATTACGCTGGTGTTGTCACAAGTACTTTGAAACAACAGGAAATCTAAAGGAAACTGTGAGCACTGAGATAGTGCGCAGCCACCAAATGGATATTTATGAAAGCAGACCGCATCCTACCTGTCTAATAGAAACCTATCCCACACGTGTAGATTTCCTGCAATGAGTAACCCTCTCCGTCAAGCAACAGACAGCTTTCCAGCGTATTCCCTGCGGATTGTTGCTTACTGTGTAGCCTTTCCTCTCTAAATCCCTTAGTCCTTGTGGCCTATTATATGTCAAAATAAAGATCCAGCTATCAGCCTTCTAATACCAGAGATTCATTATATTGCTAGAGAATTAGTTGAGCTATTACAACTGCAAAAGCCAAATCCATGTAACATGCTATTATAAACCAGTCTTCACTCGGGAAACCTTCTGGTCAGGTTTCAGTGCCTTTGAGCATGACAAATGGGTGTATTTTTTCATGGAGTTAAGTTATATGGACAACAACATGAGGGATGGATGTTGGAACATGCAAGGAATTTTACAGTTCTCACATCAGGCGCTCTCATGTGCAAGGTGCAGATAAGGGGGCTTTTGGCAGTTACAATTCCTTGCTTGATGTATTATTACTAAGACACTTACAATACACCCTAACATTAGAAAGCAAGTCTGATTTCTGCTGGAACATTAGCTCAGGAATTACCTGTTATATTTCAGTAATTTTGAGATGGGGAAAACAAATATATTAAAAATACACATGTATATACACGTGTATATAAAGTATGTTTCTTTGATGGACTACTAATTCTTGAAGTGTTCGGGGGAGATCTGAACAAAAAGGCTGTATGAGCTTTTCTCTTCCCTGCACAGAAACAAATGTTCTCTGGTCATTCATGCTCAAGGTGCATATAGTTACTTAAACCGGGCAGACTAAAGAAGGGTTTCCCCTCACTTCTTTCTCCCCACCTTCCAGCACCAGCACTGGTACAGAATAAACTACTACTTCTAGATAAGTGCATTTTGTTGCCCACTCAGTTCCCTACTGCTTGTTACCCCAAACTGGTCCCCATAATGTCCGCCAAAGAAGACCTGACTTCCCTAAAGGCTGCTTTGTACCTTCAGCCAAAAGACTGAAGAAGCATGAAATAGGTGAACTTCTGGGCTGAGTGGAGTGCTTTGAAGACATTTTCATTCTGTGGAAACACCACAAGGTCCCCCAAAAAGTAGTGGAGGACATTTGTTTAGGAGTCAGTCCTGCATAGGACACAGCTGCTTTATAGCTGGTTTTGATCCAACATGAGAAAACTGGAGAGCTAAATCCTGAACCTAAGAGAGCAAAGTTAACCGAAGTGGAATGTTTGTTTATGGCTGCATGCTCACCATCCCCACTCCCTTCTTAACTTAGGAATAGGGTAGCTTGGATAGCCTTTTATGGTGCTGTCTGAAAATATTCTGAACTTTGGGGTGATATTTATTTTTTCAGTGCCCAATACCAAAAATTATCCCACAGGAGCTCAGCGAAGCAGCTGACTCATCAGGAACGTAACTTTGCTTTTCAAAAAGATAACGTGTGGTTTTGTTCGGAGTTAATAATGAGAGCCTTTCCAACGCAGAAGCTGTCAACAGCAGTGACATACATTCATAGTTACAAAAACACATAGCCTTGTGGCTGGGAGTTTTATTAAATAGAAACCTCATTTTCTACTGTAACGAGGAAAAGGCATTGTTTTCTTGCTACTAGTACCTTTTGTGCTCAAAACGTTACAGAAGCCTTTTTTTTCATTTTATACACAATATGACTGTTCAGAGGTTATAAAATATTGCTACTTTGTGCCATGACTGTTGAAGCCATGACAATATACAAGAATATAAAAAAAGAATGATACCCTTATTTCTTTTGTTGCCTTCTGCATTTTGCCTATCAATGGTGCTTCATTTAAAAGTTGGAGAATGTTTATTCAAGGATGATTCCAGTAATGATTTGAGTTTTGCTCCAGCAGCAAAAAAAATCCTTTTTTTTTTTAAGGACCTTAAAAAAATATTAATCCTTGTCAGATACGTCAACTATTTGTAGTGCATCCAGATGCTATAAAAATACCTGTGTAATTTTTCAAAGCAGTTTCTAGATTTTATAAATATAATCTTGCAAATGTGTGCAGGACCTACCCTGATCCTGTGCGGTCATCCCGAGTCTGCTGTCAGGCTGGATCTGTTAGGAAAACAGAGGATCTTTTTCTAGTAGTCTGTGTCTTGCTAGTCTGTTTGCAATACTGACTGCGAGCGTGATCACTTGCTGATCACTTTAATGTCCAGAAGGTGCTAACAGCAAAGTGGTAAGTAGCTCTAGATTTCATCTAGGGAAGGAAAGGCAAAGGGAGGAGAGGTGGAGAAAAGAAGGCAGATGAAGAGTGTAAAAGGAAGATGGGAAGAGAAGGCTGGGCTGGCACAGTGGTGACTGCACACAGTGGTGACCCCCAAGTGCTGCTGAGGAATATGACAAAGAACTGAGCTGCAACCAAAATGCTGTTGTGGGTGTGGTGGGAGGTGTATGGAGCTCGGAGTGCCATGGCCTTATTCCTGTCTGTACTTTCTTCTCTCTGAAGAACATGTGTCCCTGTTCTGTGGTGTGGTAGGCGCTGCGTGGCCTCCTCTCCGATGCTGCTACTGAAGTCTGTACCTGCACATCAGGCACTGGGATGCTGAGCTGCGGTGCTCAGGGCCTCCAGCAGCAGGGTAAAATCCAGGGGGTGGACAGGATCCCAGGAACCCACCATGCCTGCTAGGAGCCCAAGAGTAAAGAAAGGCTTAAAAGAGCTAATTCAAATATTGCACTTACTTTTAAGGAGGGTTTTTCGGTTGCTGCTGGCTTTTGTGGTTTGGTTTTTTTGGTTTATTTTTTTCTTAATCCAAGTATCAGCATTTTCCAATATTTCTCTGCAATCACTGAGGCTGGAAACTTTGGTTTTCATTAGCTGACTGCTGAGATTCTTATATAATTAAGTTGCTCCATGATCTGCAGCTTCCAGAAAATCACCCTATATACTGAGTCACAGTAAAGCGTGAGTCGCTGGCAGCACACAAGCACGCTAGTGAGGTCAGGTGGAAGCAACATGCATTTAATTTTATAAGTTGTCCTTACAGTAAAAATGTTGCTTATAACAGTGGCTTCTTAAAGACTTGTTTAGCCTTAGGTAGAGTGTAGGAAGGCCAATGTTGTGTGCACTGCTGTTGTGTTACAATACAAGGTGGCAAAATTAGAGGTTTTCAGTGTCTTGGGACCTAGTAGTTTGTTGTCCTTGATACATTTCCTGTTGTTAACTCAGGGCTTGCACTCAAGCCCAAATGTTGTAATCATCTATATGGGTTTGCATGTTTGGTCCTACCTGAGCCTGGGGTAGGCACAGAAACAGGCATGTGGTGGGAGGCGCTTACACATGGGCAAAGTCGATGGCAGCTGGCTTGAGCCTTAAGAGCCTCAGCTGGAGATCTGCCACCAAAGCGTGCACAGCTGCAGCCCCTGTGAAAAATCCTCTCTGAATGATTAGATAGGCCAGGTACATGTCACAGTTCTCATTTAGCATGGGGAGTGCCAGTTTTACTTCTCTATGAATATCTGTTCCTCATAAAAGGAAGCTGGCAGTGCCCCCATATTAAGGTTTATGCAGTGGCTTCCATTAGAGCTTCATCCTCTTATACGAGGCCCGGATTTGGCTCACTGCTAATGACCTGAGCAGGCTGCATGGGATAAACACCTTCTGAACAGCACTATAGGAAACACCCTTACGTTATATTGTACGTTTTAAAAAGAATAACTGGTCCTCATCTTGTGTCTGTATAAAAGAACAATATTGACTGCGCTCAAGTATTTTTAGACTTGGTCTGATTTCATAGCTAGGATCTTTTTTGTCTACTATAAGAAGCTATGTGTAATCACTCTTTTAAATCTACAGCTTATGTTTGACAAGTGGGTCATTGGTTAATGGAAGCAAGTAAATCCAGCTGTTTATCTTTTCAGTAAGATCATGCACTTTCTGTATGCTCTTGTCTGCTCAGAACAGAGATGTGTACATTTTTAATGGCACTCCCTCTATTTTAGAGTAGGGATGTGAGCTTTATATTACATTTCGTCTGTTCCCTACCTGTAAATGTAGGTCACAGTAAAGTCACAGTAGTACTTCAGCTGGTATCAAATTTGATTCACAAATTTATGACAGCAGTTGTGGTACTATTAATTTAATTACTAGGTGTGATTTTAAAAAGGTGTTAATATGAGTTTATAAGGAAAATTTAATGCTGTACATTGTTTGCAAATTTTCTTGCTTCTTCCTGTGCCCTCCCCAAGCCCCAGTATTTGTGTGTGTTGCTGTTAGCAGATGTACCTTCCACTAAAGCAGGCCAGCAGTAGCTTTCTCCCAAGTAGTTTTGCCTCTTAACAACCAGGCAAGGACATTTTTTGGCTAATTTGAAATTTCAGGATTTCAAAAAGTGCTTGGTAAACTTTCTGTAGGGTGCTAGTATCTAAATAAAGCACTTGCAGCACTAGGTTAATAAAGGGCTTAAAGCGTTCATAGAAACTTGGTCTAATATGTCAAGCTCCAAAAGTCCTCTTAGGACTCTTATCTCACCTGTCAGTGAGATACAGTGAGATAAGTTTCCTGACACAGTTTGCAAGCCTTTTTTTTGTTATTATTATTATTATTTATTCAGAGTACTAACATAAGTGTAACGTGGTTAAAGCTGTCTGCGAAAATTAGTTTTCATTTGAAGGCTATTCTATTAAAAAGACTTTGGATAAACACTAAGTTGATAATGAACATTGACTTGCCATTGGGAGAAGTCTGTTTTCCATGAATAAATGAGGAAACTGAAACTTTATGATTAGTAATGGTATTGTGTAAAATAGCAATGAAATTGTACTTAGAAGAACAGTTTCTTGCTCCCAAATGCTCTAGCATTTGCAAATAGTAACTATTACTTACAAGCCTGTTACAGATCTAAATGCAAGTTAAAAAGCATGTGTGAAAGGAATTATTGGAAAGTACAGAACAGAGTGCCTCAGATGCTTGCATTTGGCCTGTAATGAGCATGAAATAACTAAGAGCAAGTCTATTTGAATGGTAAGACAAATTTCTGTTAAAAAAAATTGTGTGTAATATATCCATTTGTTCTAGCCCAAAGAGGAAGCACTCCCTGATTTCTCCGTGAGCTACTGATCGCAAGCAAATCCTTGCAACCTAGTTTTTTCAGAGGTGCCTCGGGGGTTTCAGCTCTTTAATATGATAATGACGGCAACGTGTCAGACGAGGTGCGCGAATCCTGGGTGTTAATGCAGCCCTTAAATACAGGTGTCCCTTCGTGGGATGGCTGCGTGTGAATGTGCATGCACCTTAGCAGGCAAGTGGTGTAGCACATTCCTCTCAGCCTGGATGAAATGAGGCGTAATTAGCTAATAACAGTATGTTAGCTGGACAATAGGTATGTCGGGGACTTTGAGGGAAGGAAACCAATTTGACCCAGGTTCTCTGCAGGTGGCTGATGAGGGAAAGTGGAAATTGCCGAAGGCTACAAAGGATTATGCCTGACAAAGGAAGGGCGGGAAAGAATGGGAAAAAGGACAATGGGGAAACCTCAGGTGTGGAAGAAATCCTGAGATAAAAAGGAGGAGCTCATCTAGTTGTAGCAATGGAGAAAAGGGACGGGATTTGTGTAGCTGTAGAGCTGGGAGTACTGTATGGATCAGGAAGCAAACCATGGAGGACAGGATGGGGACCCACCATAGCGGTGCTGAGGGTGAAGCAGAGGAAGCTTGCACAGACTTGTGACAGTAAGTGTTTTGAGGAAGCTGGTCGTAAGAGTGGGGCCTATTTCTGTACTGGTAAAATGCAGAAAGCTGACAGAAATTAGCTTTTGTAAAATGCTATGCATGTCTCAGATAAAAAGCAGTTACCAAGAGAAGGGGCAGGCAGCATACAAACTAAAAAGCATACCACTTTCTCTGTAACTTCTTGGCATTCGCGAATTTGATGGGCATGTGAAACGCATTCACTTTGTAAGAGAATGATTTGTAGTATGCTGCAAGGACATGAGGAAACTATTTGTAGAGTATTTTGCAGCCAGGCACTGGATTCTTCGGCCAGGGTTTGCAATCGTGGAAACACTCACACACTACTGAATGACTTGGCAGTGCGACTTTGATCCCAGTCAAGCGTGAATATGCTCTGTATTTCTTTCACATTAGTTAGAGTATGTAATAATGTTTACGTTGGCTTTTTGCTGGGTGTGGGAGGACAGACATTTAATTAACAGTTTCCTGGGACAAAGTAACCCCTTCAAATCTTGGTTTGTAATGATCCAGCCCTTTCTGTCAGTTGGTTGAAGCATTTTTGATTCAGTAATAGGTACCCAAAAAGTCAATTGACCATCTTCTGGAACCATTACTTTCTTGTGCCAGCCTTCTCCCTTCCTCTTTAGAAGTGCTGAGTGTCTTGGGCAGTTTGGTAAATGTTGACAAATGTAGTGTTCCTTGTGATGGGTTATAAACGCTGTGCAAGCTTCATGCGTTCAGTATCTGTAATGGTGATATTGGACAAAATGCTGAACAGATCTTGGCCAATAATCATTCCAAAGCATTTAAACTTCTTATGTTATATGCAGGTATTGCATAGTCATATGGGGCATTAAATTACTTGGATAACATGTGCAAATCAAATAGCTATCAGCTTCACAACTCTTGTTGTACAGTACTGACAGAGAATCATTGATCCCAAGAGCCATTTTTAACTATTCTTGAATTCTTAGTATGTAATATCAATGCCAAGTCAAGTTTTCAGCAGAGTAATATAACAAGTAATGTTGAATATATACCTCTCTTTAGCCCCAAGAAAGCCAAAGATTCCTCAACACCTGAAAATATATAAAGAAATGCCAAATTTTTCTTCTGCTCTTTCACATTTCCAAACCCTTCCAGGCTCTTACCATTTATTACTTGTTTAATTGGTTTTGTTTTGGCTATGGATGTCTGAAGCTTTGACTTAGTCCAATGGTAACAGTCATAAGCTGTGCTGTATGGAAACTTGAAAATCCCAAATCCCTCTCTTCTAGAACATGAATCTCGCTTTCATTTAATTAAGGTTTTGTCATTCTCTGAAAAAGTCTAGGAATCCAGACTACCTGAACATTTTGAATGTTTTTGGATTGGCCCTTCATAGTCTTTACATCTGAACTCTTGACAAAACAAGCCTAGAAAAGTAGTTAACACCTCACTGTAAATGGAAGTGGCGACGGTAAATCTAGAAGGCCTCCAGCCAAATAATTCCATGTAAATGTATGTGAACGAGCCACGAGTCAGCCTCCTGCCTCAATTCTTTTCAGTCAGTATTAAAGGCAGAGTGAGAGAGAGGAGTTGTTACTTCAAGCATTTATTATCACAGCCTTCATTTACAGGTTTTCAGATGAAAGCAGCTGCCCAAGGTGTGCCTGAAACTCTGCTATAGCCAGGTGGATATCACTGAACACAAATGTAACAAACACTAAAGTATTCAAAATTTGGTTTGGTCTGGAGTTAATGGAAGTAAAAATTTCTTCTCTTTGGAACTATCCTTCACTGAGTGTTTTCTGCTCTCACTGGAGCTTTTTGTTATGTAGGAAATGTTGGATAAAAATGTTTTGGGTATTTCGTGTGAACTTCTTATGTTTTAAGTATGGAATCCTTTGATGTATACTGGAGTGCTTCTTTCTAAATAGGAATTTTTTTTTTTTTCCTTTAAAAAAGCTGGATTTAGCTAAACCCTGAAAGGGTTGGATTTAATAAATGTCCACTAAACCTATTTATTAATTGTAATCCAACCATTAATATTAAAAGTATATAACTAGTCTTAAAATATCTCTTCTATTCAGGAGTTTCTGAAATCCTGTTTCTGTGAACAAAAAAAAGCCTGGTTTTGCAGACAGTGTTTGAATCTTGAAATAATCCTCTGATTTCTATTTGATTTATAGAGTAACTATAAAAGGTAGCTGCTGCCTTTTTAAAGAAAAATACTCTTCAAGACCTCTCTCTTTAGTGAGGAATTCACACACTAAAGATCAGATTGTATTTGCAGTTTATTAGGCTAAATTTTCAAGAATGCTTAGCTGACAAAGATCCCAAGTTTTATTTTACTCTTCCTCACAGGCACAGAACACTTCTTAAAATATTAAATGTGACCTCTGAAATATAAATATGTCCATATATTTAAAAATAGACTTGAATTACCTCATAGGGATGTGGTCCATGCACATTGTGTAATTGGGACAGCCCTCTCTTTCTTTCTCTTTATCTGTCTCTCTCCAGGGAAGGCAAATAATCAAGACTTTGCTTAAAGTGGCAACACTATAATCCCCAAGGGTGGGAAGCTCATTCTTTATCTACAGGATGTCTGGAGTGATAAGTAGCTGTTTTATTAAAACTCATGCAGTGTTTCTTTGTCCTGACAAAATTATAATTTGCTATTTGGTATGGTGAGTTTAAATGCAACACACCCTGAAATTTAAAGCATAGAATGAAGTAACGGGATGGGGGTGGGATAATTTATTCAGTGCTGTGTAAACAAAGTAAGTCTATAAAAGTTATAGTTTTGAATTTTCACTTGAAGTGATTTTATGCCGCAGTGGGAGCTTTCCTTTGGGATGATTGGTGCGGTTGACAGTATGTCAGTGAAACGGGAAATGTGAGTTCTTCTGCATAACCCAGGTCAGCTTGAAACTTATCGTACACCACATCATATCTGATATACGTTCACTGTGTTAGTAACATTGCTGTTGCTAATTCCTTTATGGATGTTTCTGTGTAATATATTATCATTACAGGTTATAACCGTGCACTGATTTAGGCTGGCACAAGCCTCTCTAATAGACGTGCGGTTACAGATACTTCATTTGTACTTGCTGTAGATAACATGCAAATCTGGATTTCCTAAGTCTTCTGTTCTTAATTTACTAAATGAAACTTCTATTCGTGGTGTATACTATCAGAAATTAGGCTGATTCTGATGCAGCCTAATTAAGTATGCTCATGGTTATATTCATCTTACTGAATCAACTCATGCTGGGAATAAAGTATGTCTATGTACCTTAATGAATTGGGGGTTCCTTCAACAAGCAAGATGTGCCCAAGACTTAACAGAGTAACTTTTTTCAGCTCTTTCCAAACTTAACTTTCTGATTTGCTTTATTCATTTATTTTCAAATCTACACACTGTTGGCCAACTCCTTCAGGGAGAGCCTGTTTCTGCACGGGTTTCTGATAAACACACACACACTTGAGTGTTAGAAATAACTTTGATTTTGCTCTACAGTGTGTAAATCTGTTGCTTTGCAGAATTCTGTTAATCTTCATCCTGATAAAGGAAGACTATGAGAATAGTTAAATTACAAAAGCAGACTATGTCGATCAGGACTGCTGCTTTACAAAAGCTGTTGCTACCTTCTAAATGTTTGTTTGCCTGAAATCTGTTTTTCTTGTTCTCTTTCCCAGTGGAAAAACTGCACTTGTGACAGGAGTGTTCATTAAACTCCTCTGAAAAGTGAAGTACATGGGCCAAAATAATTATACTTACATGGTGTTTGCTATGGTTTGAAGTTGTAGCTGAGGTGTATTCTGAGAGCGGTGCAAGGAATATCACAGTGATTTCTTTACAAACTTGAACAGAGATGTCAGAGATGAGGGATGCTTGTTGGCCACTCTAGGGTTAAATGTGTTTTTCTTGATCTCGTCCCCTCCCCTGAAGTTATGCAAGCAGTGGGGAATTTCTGCAATCGTTAATTGTATTTATACTTTGGCTATGTCACATACAAAGGTCCCTAAAACTGTGTTTGTTTTTTTAATCTTCTGACAAATATGTCAGCGGAAGTCTCTAGTGTGGCCATCACCTCTGTTTTCAGAGGCTGTGCACTGGCCACTTCTTATCAGTGTGAAAATACTCGTAACTTATTTCCACATTAGCTACCTAGTATAAAATTCTGGCTCAAGCATGCCTGAGGTCTTTCTAACACTGCATTTTGGGCTTTTAGGGGATTTCACTCTCAGGTGTTATAAATTATGCTGTGTGGGCTAGTGCATTAAGCGAGGCCTTGAGCAAGTAAGGAGGGAGGAACTGAAAATGAAAGCTCTGAGGAGGAAGGAGCAACCAGATTTTGGAGAATGGCGTTTAGGCCTGTTGCAGTGCTTGCTAGTGTTTGCTCTACCTGGTTCACCACAGCAGAAATCAAAGTACTGGAATGCATGTGCTGTGGTAGGGTGGTGGCTTTTTCATCTTCAGCACACCTGGGACCTGCTGTATTCTCCAGGGGAAGTGTGGGATCACCTTGTAGCCAAAGTTGGGTGGGAAATGGGGAACAGCAGGCTAACATGGCACGGGAGTGGGTTGCCCTGAGAGCATGAGACATCTCCATCCTTGGAGACTTTCAAGATTTGTCTAGACTATGATCATGTCACCAAACATGGCCTGATCTCATGTTGGTGAAGATCCTGCTCTGAGTGGGAGATTGGACTGGGCGACCTCTATAGGTCCCTTCCAACCATTGCTTCTGTGGTTCTAAGTGCTTGAAGATCTATTCCATCAGGTTTTGTAATTCCACCCTTTGGCATTAATTGCTTTCCTGGCTCTTTGCTTTGCTTAGTCTGCATATCACTTGTGAGTACTGGATTTTGGTACTTTCAACATACCATAGGTGGGGGTTTATATCAACATCATACAGACCTTTTATTCTTCAAGCTGCTTTTCTATTTGTATGCCTACTGCATGTAAAATCTATAAAGGCAGCACAGATGCACAGGCACCTAATAACAGCAGCAGGTTCCTCTTTCTTGTTCTGTGTTGCTGGATCCACGCTCGAGTCTTCTTTGCTCAGAACAACGAAAGAGGGAAGATGAAGCCGGTGGCTTCCTGCACATAAAGATAAGTGTCATGTTTGTGGGCTATGCAGTGCTCAGAAACAGAGATGTAAGTGGAGGTGGTGCCATGCATATGGAATCCATATTGCGCCCTGTGCCCCCCAGGCTGTGCTAGATCAACCGAAGAAGCATGTGCTTTCTGAAAACCAGCACCAAGCTTCTTCTGCCGAGGCCTGGCTCAGCCTCCATAAAAAGGTAAGGTACTGCGTTGAGGCAGCGTGTGTTTTCTGACCTTGAATCCTAATGCAGAGGCAAGAAGGGGTCTGAAGTGAGGCTGCCATGCTGTCCTCACCTGCACTTCTCTCCTGTAGCTTTGCCAGTACATGTTTTAAACAGTTTTGGAGACTTCAATAAAGAAGCTTCTGTTCTTTGCCACTGGTGAAGAAATAAAAATATTTTTACAAGTTAGGGTAGCAGAGTGTTTTACTGCTCACTGCCTAGCAGAGCAGGTAGGGTTATGTCTTGGCAGCTAAAGACCTGCTATAGATTATTTTTATATTCCATCACCATGTAGCATTTCTGGCTTCTCCATGCTCTTTAGTGTTACTAAGACACTTACTGGCCTTTTTAGCAGAATGTATTTTGTTGCTTGTTTTGAAAAAGACTCAAAGGCAACTTTTTCCAGTCAGGTTTACTGTTGTCAGATGAATGGAACATTTTCAATAAAGTATCTCAACTGCAAATGTCCATAGGTTGGTTATTGAAAGTGAAATTTGAGTATATTTGAAAACCTGGCAGAAAGAATAAATAAAAACTCCTGTCTTGGTGTTCAGAGGACTGTGGCAAATTGGCAGACTAATTTGAGTTTTGTCAGAGACTGCTCTGTGTGTGTGAATGTATACATCTGATTTAAATCCAAGTAGTTTCTCAGCGGTCCAGGTGTTGTGCAGTTGGTGTTTACTTATTGATTGTATTCACCTTACAAGCTCTCTGTGAATCCAGAGTTTATATCATGAGCATAATCACATAAACTAATCTTTGAGCAAAGTGTCATTTCAGTCTGAAAAGCTAGATAAAGATTAGTTAAAATTTCATAAAATCACTTTCTTCATGCAGAAAAAGATCTGAGGTATAAACCTGGTCAAACTCATACTTCAGAACTTTTGAGTTTTATTAAAATATCAGTATGTGCCTCTGAGAACACATTAGAAATACTCATATTGCTTCTATTTGACCTCCCACTTTAAAATTCATTTTAAAAGAGAGTTGGATGTGGGGGTGCATTTTTTTTTTTTTAAGATGTCTGTAGATCTGCCCAAATATTTTTTTTCTCTTTTGAATCTAACAGCCTTGAGGTCATACAGAGCTGTTTAGAGACTGTGCCTGTAGTCACACTTACTGGTTTCTGTTTAGAGAAAACAGACAGCTGGATAGCTTGGTTTTCTCATGTGGTAAATGTGTGAGTTTTCAACAGTACCCACTGTTGGGACATGAGGGTAGGCTTTGCCACAGTGAAGTTCAGATCTGCTTCTGAGGATGACCAGCGTTGCTCTGCAGTTAATGTCAAACTTTGAAGAACATTGCTATTTAGGCAAGGGGAGATATGCAGAAATCATACAGATATACAGAGGGAAACAGACTGGGGGGGATAAGAAACCCTTTTAGATGAAGGGTCATGTGAAAATGGTGGTGCTAACAGGGCTAGCAGCGCCAGCAGTTCAGTGCTACTGCCTTGGCAGGTTTTTTTCCCTTCTTGGTTCTGACCTCAAGCAAAATGTTAAAGGACGTGCCATCGAATGGTTTCTCTGTGTAAGCCTGAGAGCAAGAGAAAGCTGGAAATGTGCCCTGCAGCTTGACAGGTGTTTTACTGTGCTCCCTCCCCAGTGAAGCTGTGAGCAGGGATGTAGAGCTTGATGACTTGGACATCCTGGTGGTTGAGGGTGGGTGGAAATCCAGGCGGAGTAGCGGACACAGAAACAGGAAAAAAAAAATCATCAATGAACTTGGACCTTCTTATGCTTTTTGATGACTAGAAGTCCATGATTTCTGACATTCTTGTGTTCTCATACCATTCAAATACTTATGCGCATTTTTGTTAATAAAGTGTCTACCGTATTAAACACAAAACCTGTTCTTGTGAGCTGCTGGCAGACAAGGGCAAGCTTTGTGCAGTGGAGATGGCCATTTACCCCCAGGCGCACCAAAACAGAGGCAAGATGTTAAGGAGAGCCGGGCGGCCTTTCCCTGTTTGAGTGATGCTGCTGCCATTTGGGCACTGTAACAGAGCAGGGCGTTGTGGGGGCTTGTGTCGTGCTAATTGCAAAAGCTTGAGCCCGAAAATAGCTCCCTCGTGTCGGGGACGGGAGGGCGATGGTGAGGTGTCGGGCTTTGAGCTCTCGTTGCTCTCATAAAACCAGGGCGAAGTCGTAGCTGCCGTTGTCACGGGGAGAGGTGGGCAGAGGCACGGCACGGTTCCCCTCCCCGGTCCTGGAGGGGGAGAAGGACGCGTTTCTGTGCCGCCCACGAGTGCAGGGAGACGGCGGTGCCGCCCGTGCGGTGGGATAACGCCGCGGCCGCCGGGGGGGGCCGTGGGGGTGTGCGTGGGGCTGTCCCTAGCGCTTTGTCTGCCTGCACCCAGGAGGGCCGCCCAGCACCTCGGGCCGTCCCCGCGGGTCCCCCCCGCACACGTGGGGCGAGCGGCTCTTTGTGTGGGGGGCGCGGGGCGGAGCGGGCCCTGGCGCGGCCTTCCCCGGGTGCGGCGGGGCGGCCGGGGCGCGGAGGGAGGCGAGGCGCGGAGTCGGCCGGTTGCCATGGTGAGGGGCGGTCACGTGGGGCGGTGGCGGCGGCGGGGCTGACGTGCGGAGCGGGGC
>VYZW01015955.1:189532-238744 GCA_013401315.1 Balaeniceps rex
GGGGGGGGGGGGGGGGGGCACGTCCTTTGTCGCAGTTGTAGGCATTTTTGATGAATCGCTTGGCATGCGCCGCTGGCCGCGCTTCTGCATTAGCATCTCTGACAATATGTTCCGGCAGATAAGCTCATTAAAATTGTTTGCATTGTTTGATAAGGGTCGTGGCGCAGCCCGGAACGCAACTGGTTTTATGTGCTCCTTGCTGCCGACTCGAAGGGTGATAATACGGCCAGTAGCTCCCCTTATGTTAATATACAGCTATTTTAAATACTGCCTGGATGACAGCAAGCGATGCCTCTGCAGAGAACACGCCCCTTAAAGCTGATTTTCAAACAGCAGGAAATGATGCTGCTTTCAAATATCTGACTAAAGTGGCGAGTTGTTTGCTCGATTAGATGACAATAAATGTGGATGACTTGGCTTGCTTGTCTGAAGAAAATGACGGTTTTTTTTTTCTGCTGAGGAATAACAGAGCTGCTACTGGCACAGCTGACCATTAATAACCTTAACCTTAAGGGAATCTCATTGTTGATCACAGACTGATGGGTCATCGTGAAACGTGTTGGAGATCCAAGCGTGTGGTTTGTTTGCATACCACAAAATTTAGTCTGTCCCTCTCTCTGAATCTACTGATACTTTGTGTAATGAAGCCCCCATGCACACATTTAGCACAAAGTAGCAAAATTGCTTTTGTAAAGACCTATTTCTACTTGAAGAAGGATTGGAGCTCTCACTTCCTATATCTGAATTTCAGCTGAGCAGTACAAAATTCTGTTTTAGAGGAAAGCTATATTTCCATCATGCACTTCAGCAGAAATACGGAATAGATTTGAAATTAATTATCATGCATCCATCTTTAGTTATTCTGATACGTATCATAGGTGCTACTGATTGTTATCTCGCTGCTTTCCTTCAGAAGGGTCCTTTGGAAAACCTCTGCTGAACGGGGTTCTCCATTATCCTTTTGCAATATGTTTGTATGTCATTTTCTGCAGCCATCGACAAGTCAGTTTTCTTGGCCTTCTGCTTGTCATATCATATTTGAACTATGTCTAGAAAAGACATTTTGTGAAGCTGCTGTATTAAGCACATGATGACAGAAATAACTATATCATTTGCCCAATTTTCTAGAAACTGTGAAGTTATTCTGTATCTAAACAGCCTTTCATCCAGAGGCGTGCTCCTTAGAGCTTTGTATCCATTTGTATCCATATCTAGAGCAATATAAAGGAATGCAGAACTACTAATGCTAACGTTGCATGTTGTTTTGGGACAGTAAATAAATAACCCAATTACATTTTTTTCAGAAATAAACCTTTAATGCACAAACAAAAATCTCCACTGGGGAATCCTATTTAGGTTTTCGTTTCCTTGTGGAAACCTACCCTGATCTAGAGAGTCATGGCACCCAAATCTGGTGATTCCCCCTTTCTCCAGTGGGGAGAATGATTTGCTTTAATCTTTAGCTCTAAGTACTTTTTGAAGTAAGTGTCAACCATAACAGAAAGAAACCTTAAAGAAAATGTGAAAACTGGTGAAACTTGTCCTTGCTACTGAAATATAGTGTGCTTTTAATTTCCATAAGAATATTTAATAGCTAGGCTAGTTTGGTCCTTGCTAAGTTTGAGCTGAAGCAGAAGGTCACTAAATATAACAGATTAATACCATCAGTAATATGCCTACTGCCGCGCTGGACTGTTGCTGCCATGCTGACTTTGAAGCAGACTTATGGAGCAGCCTGTACAACTTCACCATATAACACATCAAATTGCTATGCCTTTGATTGTCGGGCTGGTTTGTTCCATCTGCATCTAGAAATATGGAATAAATATGTCATAAACACAGCCTGAAGCATGACATCAGATCAGCAGTTATACAGATCTAGAAATACGCACTTTTCTCGCAATACACTTCTGCATACTGCAGCTTTGCTCTTTAGTTAGGGTGTGCCTACCATATGTATAGAGGTTCAGTGTTTGCCTTTTACTTCTCTCTCCTGTAATATCAGAAATGTTTTCTCATTTTTACTTCAACATACCATGTTTCATAAAAAATAGTGATTGTTGATCGGAATATATTTATGATTATCAGTTTAGATGTTCTCATTTAGATGTTGTCAGACCTTAAAAAAAAAAAAAAGCTTTACTGTTTCAAATACCAGCTCCTACCAAAGATTTGATATCCAGCTCCCGAAGCAGATTTAGAGAGAGGTGATGTTTATACCATTTTGCAGACTAGGAAGCTGATGTGAAGGGAGTTGCCCTGAGTTATCCACCAAGTTGAGGACGCAGCAGGGAACTGAACCTGTACAACATGAGTCCCAACCATGTGCTCTGTATGCAAAGCCACAAATAGTTTTACCAAGTCTTCCAAAGGACATATTATATTTTGCAGACTGGGACATACAGGCCTGAGGTGTTAAGTTTCTCATCCAGCCTCACTTAGCTGGTAAATGGAAACCAGGCGCTTTGGCATAAAATGTAGTCACAGGGAGATGTTACCTTTCAGAGTAAATAACTGTAATCAGTCTGCATTTCTTTAGTGAAATGCTGTTTCAGGCCCTCTGGATCAAAATTTTAATTTTACTTTAAAATTTAGTTGGAACCGAGGTGTCATTTTGTTGGCCCAAAATAGATTTGGGCTCATTTCTGAGAACAGTATTACATTTAATTATAGTTTTGCTTGTATCTTCAAAGATGACTGAAAAAATTCAATGAGAAACAAATCAACAGCTATGTGGAGAATTTTTTTAAGCAGGGCATGTCTGCAGTGCTTTTTTGCCAGACTCTAGGCATCTTGCATGGTTGGTCAGCTCATCGTGTTTTTAAAAGCTAGCTGCAAAAAGAGTTTGAATATTTCCAGGTTTGAATGGCATACCTGGCCTAAACCACTCTGGTCTAAAAGGGACAACAGTTGTACCCTCCTTTGCAGGATACCATGCCTAACTTTTGGTTTATCTGTGTGCTGCTGGACAAATGGTTTTCTGGTCCTTCGTACACTGGTTATATTTAGTTTTATACCCAGAACTTTTATGAAAGGGGCGGGGGGGTAATTTCCTGATTATTTTTCTTCACATCGCTAAGCTAAAAGAAACTAAAACAAAAAACACCCTTTCCTATCTATGAGTATGTACCTTTCTAATGGTATCTGGTTTAAATATTTGGTTTTCCTAAGTGTTGCCTTCCTTTTAGAAATCATTAAGCCACCGAGGTGCAATGTTGCAGCGCATGATAATGAAAGCTGGACGGAAGTGGTGATTTCCTCACCCGCCGCTGAAATAAAACTGTAGGGTGTTACAGAGTGTATCTGTCTTAGTTTACTGCAGTGGGAGCTGGTCACTTCCACGCTGAAAGTCGAGATTTACATTATAGCAAAATCTGTTTTGGTCTTTGCCTTCCCAACTCCCGATGAATTGCTGGACACAGGCTGGCCCCGCACAGCAGAGAGCATCCTTCCCTCTGCAGGACGTGTCCCTGCCACTGTCTCTGGCAGCTCTGTGCCTTCCGCGCGTGTGCAGCTTTACTCAGGGTACAAAGGGAGACTGACTGCTTCGCCTTACTCAGGCAGAAGGCGTTTCTTGCTCTAAAATTAGGTTCCATTGAATGTGGTAAGCAGGTAATTCCACTGAACTAAAAAAAGATCATTTGTGTTGTTAAAATTAATAGATTAAGGCCCAAACTTTTCTTGCTGAGAACTGGGAAGAAGATAGAGAGCAAAAACAGTGAGTTGTCTCTCACTTCATAGTACAGACGGGCATGACTGTCTTCATTCTCTGAAACTGTAAACGCTAGTCAAAGCAAATGCTACTAAATATATTAGTAACTGAAACATTATTTCCAGAGGCGGTTGCTCTTGGCTTAACTGCTCCTATTGCAGATCGTGAGAATTTTGCCCTAGATTTCACTGGAAGCAGGAGAAAGGCAATAATAAATGTTTGTTTAAAAAAACAAACAAACAAACCCCATAAATCACACCCCATAAACTTAGCTTGATCTTTTCTAAAAGTGGTATTTGCGATAACCCCCTTGTCTGTCAAGCATCTGGACTGCAACAAGATAGTTCCTAGCTATCCAGGAGAAGACCATCCTGATGACTTACAGCCAGCAGCTACTAGCCAGCATAAGAGGTACCATGCAGAAATCTTTCCTTGGTTTCCTGTGAGCTTAGGTACCCTCTATTTTCTCTTCTTTCACTTTCATAAAGCTGGCTTCCTGCTGCTGCTGCTCTTCTTTAATCGTGTTTTCCGATTAGGGAGTACTCTGCCTAGGGAGAGCTGTTTTGGTGAGTATCTTCTGCTGGGCAGGTCCAGCTCTCGAAAAGTACAGGGTGCAGCTGTTTGAAGATAACTGGGAATCGCATGTGGGTGCATGTAAATGTCTCGGAGGGTTGTGAGGATGACTCTGCTCGATACTGCATTGGTAGTTTGAAGCCTAGATAATATGAGCCTGCATTATTGGGCTACCTCTCTTGACCTGGGTTTAGATCTTCCTTGGAGGAAATATCTTCGCAATGTTTTGGGAGTTGAGGGTATTTGTGAAAATCAGGGGCTAAGAGAGGGGTAGCTTTATGGAGGGTGGGGAAAGAAAGCAACACTCTACAGATGACCCAGTTTGTGCGAGAAAATGAAAGTAACTTTCAGACGGCACCATCTTCTCAGCTTGCACCCAAGCGCTCTCACCAAAAAGGTCTGAGTACACCTAATTTGCACCCAGCCTCCATGAGTTTCGGAAACATTCTGTAGGTGGAGGCTGCATTCTGTTTTTTGTTGCGTGGTGTGGGTTTTTTTAAACTACCTTGTTGAGCTGCATAGCAACAGCACTGTGTTTCTGGCATACTAACAAAAAAAAGGAGCAAGTTTAGGATGTGCAAGAACTGAACCTGATGCTGTCACTTTTAGAAATAGACATTTTGGCTTCTGCCTAGTTTCTTCAATCTAGCCTCCCTGGAAAACAGCCACTGAAAAATATGCTGCATTGTGAAAGAAAGGTGATTTGGAGGTGGGGCTGTGGGCCAGAAGAGCCTGATTAAAGCTGTTTCTTGGAGTTTTTTCTTTGCTGCATGAATGGCTAGTTTGAGGGAGCTGCAGCTACCACATGATGGGCAGGCTGGACCACAGGAATGTTTTCCCAGGTGACATACCTGGCCTAACCTTTTGAGATGTAAAACTTGTTTTGGGAGGCAGTAAGTAAAAATAAGTGTAGTAGGTCTACATTTCAAGCCTTGGCATTTGAATGAGTGACTTTTTAAAAATATCTTCAGAGGTTTTGGCTTTGGAGCTTGCGGGAGGAGGCTAGTTTAATTGGACAGTCTTTTCTCCTTCCTCATGCCCAAAGCTAATTATAGCAAAAGCTTGGTAAGGAAGAAGATAAGTCGTGTGCCAGCTTTTCGTTTTGGAGATGCAACTTTCAGCCTTTGTTTGATAATTGGAAACGAGTGGTCTCGCCACATCTGTTCTCAATCATGCAAACCACTGAGTGGGATGGCACGAAGGCCGTAGTGCGGCGTAAGCGTGGTGGCGGCAGCAGCAAGACTCACACTGCACCGGGACAGCGTTCGGATGCTTGCGTCCTCCTCGCTCCCTGAATCCTGGCCTCCAGCTAGCGGCACTGATAGCTCGCTTCCAGTATCAGTGCTAGGGAACGTAAATGGAAAACATCCGTGTTTCTTCTGTGGATGGTGTTAGCTGAGCACTGCGTAGCTGTTTGGATCTTGCTCAGATCTCTGCTGCCTGACTCATCGATAAAGCAGCTTCTTCATATTGTTTCATTATAATTAGGCAGGAGGGGAAGGGGAATATCAGCTATAAAAGTTTACTGAACATGCATTTAACTGTTGGGGTTTTAAAAGCAGTGGCTTTTTAATTTTTAATACAACTCTGTTGTCTTCATGCTATTGCATATTTAATTCAAAATGAAAATCTTGCCTGTGGTATTTTGACAGAAGTTTGTCTAGTTTTCTGGTGGTATACTAAGTTATTAAATATTTGATAGAGAAGGCTCTGTATACTGAAAGCACACCCATTAAATGGCTCAGCTTAACCACTCTGAAATGACTTCTTGTTTCCCATAGAGCCCCATGCTTAGTGAAGGGTGCTTTTGTGTTAAATCTGGTTTTTTGCTATGCTATCCGAACAGGAAATGTAAACATTCATCAGTGAGTCGAGACTTAAGGATGTAGCTTCCGTAGGAAATCCTACAACTGTGCCAAATCGTTCTGCCTGGAGAGGAATATGCCATGCAGGTCATGGTCTCGGTCTTCTGGCCTTATGTAAGGCCGCCTTGCGTTGCTTGCTTGTGTTGACTGGGGGAGGGAAGGGGTTTGAAATCTGGGTGAGGCGGTGGAAGATGGAGCCTGTGAATCTGGGTCCTGCATGGGTGGAGCAGCAAGGACAGAAACATTGGTGTGAGCTCGTGTGAATTGAAACAGAAACTTAGCGTGGTCTGGAACAATATTTAAACAAGATATGCAAACTGAAAAATTCTCAGTTTGGAGTTTGGGATTTCTTCTGTGTAAAATGGGCCCTTCTCCAGTATGGCAGTTGACAGAGTAAAGGAATAGCTTATTTTGCTCTAATGGTACAGTGTAAAGCAATGCTCTATGTCCCGTTTTTCCATATGGTTATGTGTATTGTTTCAGAGGTTTTATTTTCAATATTGTGTTTCTTGGCAATTTGGAACCCTGAGAGCTAGTTAGCGAGATCCATGGACTTCAGTTTTATCTTTTAGGAGTAACTCAAGTGAATATCCCCCCTACAGTAGGGTTTCTTAGTACTGTACAGATTTCCTACCCAAGCAGCTGTAATTATTCAGAGATGCACATGAATGCAAATTCTTGCTTGTCACTCTGGAATGCAGTGTTGATGCTCGGAAGGGCTCGCTGGCAATATGTATTAAACAATTTGGGGGGAATGAAAATTCATTTTAGGCAAATTTTACATGGCTGTTATGCTTCACTTCTTAAGGTTAATCTCTGTGGAGCTAGTCCAGTTATAACATGAATAGGAAGCACTGAAATATTTGAAGTAGAAAAGGCATTTGCTTTACTTATGGATTTAGTGCTATACAAATCATAGCTTAATAAAATAACTATAGCATCTGTGAGTAATTGTTTGTGTGGAAGAGGAGTACATAACCCGGTGATATGAAAGTCCTGCGGGAGCTTTTGTATACAGAAAGACTATGGTGTGTAGGAGTGCTGAGAACATGGAGGCAGTGAAATGATAATTGGTTGAACAGAAAAGATACATTTTCCTAAAAGGACAGCATTCACGTGTAAATAGCTGTTCTGTTGGAAACCTTGTTATGCAGAATGGCGTTAATTATATTTTACTGAATTATTGTTTGGAGTCCATATCACTCCTTGCCCATATTAATGTTTCAAAGTTATGCAAGCTGTAGATTCTGAATCAGGATCTGAAAATGCTGTTTTCAGTCAGCACATTCATGTTGTGCCAGTTGTCAGACTCAAGGAGGCATAGGGAGTATTTTTTTTTTTCCTTTAATATATATTTCTGCCTGCAGAAGTTTGGCTCTCCAATGTACATTTTTAACCTGCGGTCCCCAAATGTGAAATGAGTTTCACAGCAATGGTGATGCTGTAGAACTGCCCTGTTTCTTAAACAGCTCTATTTTTAATATGGTGAGATGTTTTTTTCCACTACCACCTTAGGCACCCTCTCTCTAATTGTTCCTGAAGTGCTATACAATATGGATCTGGTGGTGCTGGTGAACAAGATGAACATGAGTCAGCAGCGCGATCCTGCAGGGAAGAAGGCCAAGCCCATGCTGGGCTGCATTGGCAGGCGTGTAGCCAGCAGCTCCAGGGAAGTGATTATTCTCCTCTGGTGTTTCTGAGACCACATCTCACATACTGTGTCTGAGTTTGGCCTCTCCAATTTGAGAAAGACAGTGACGTACTGAAGTGAGTGGGGTGGAGGGCCACCAGAATGGTCGGGGGGCTGGAGCGTGTGAGCTGGGTTTGCAGAAGAGATAGCTCAGGAGAGGGGAAGATCTCATTGCAGTCTTTAGCTGTCTAGTGGCGGCGGGGGGGCGGCATGTAGAGAAGATGAAGGCAGGTTCTTCTCTGAGGTGCACAAGGAGAGGATGAGAGGCAATGGCAGTCAGCAGCTGCAACAGTAGATATTTAGATATTGGGAGAAAAGTTTTCACAGTGGGGATGATCAAACACTGGAAGAGGTTACCCAGAGAGGCTGTGGAATATCTGTCCTTGCAGAGACTCGAAACTCAGCTTAGATGGGTCTATCAGCAGCCTTCTCTTGCTGGCTCTGCTGTGAATGGGAAGTTGGAGCAGATATCTCTGGGGTTCTCATAGAATCATTAAGGCTGGAAAAGACCTCTAAGATCGTCTAGTCCAACCTACCCAAGTCACTTTATGATCCTATTCTGTAACTAAAAGGTATGAACAGCTCTTGAGTTCAAAACATAGCACACAAAACAAAGTCATGAAATCAGGTGCTCTAAAAGTGAAAGGAATATCATAATGGCAGCAAATTTAGTATTGCCACCAAGGTGAAACCATCCTATCATCAAAGGTTTCAAATGGAAAAGAAAAATGTGTGTATGCAGTCTCAGTTCAACTGCATCAATTTCAACTTTTCTAGCTTAATTCTTGCAAAAGCTATATATCTGCTGCTGCTGAAGTGTATTAATTACTTCATATTGCATTCTCTAAATCACTGGGAGCAACTTCTTCAATTTAGTACCCAGGGATGACTCAAAGGTCATAGATACACAGTAGAGCAAAGGGATAGTTTTGCTATGTCACAAAATTAATTATGTACATTGCAATTAAAGATTATGTTTTGAAGTTAAAAGCTGATAAATTACTCCCTCTGCTTTTAATGACTTGTATATTTTTTCATGCAGAAAATATTAACATTATTGATAAGTTTAATCTGCAGAAAATGTTTAACTATAAGCACAGCTCTTAAACTGTCAGACGTGTGCTTAGTTTGATGTGCTTTTACAGGGAGTGGTGCAGAACTGTCTTGTCGCATGGCCTACAGCAACGTTGAGAGGGTCGAAGAAACTAAATATTCACATTGCAGCACAGGTTATTACCTTCTTAACTGCACTTATATGTAGTCGAAGGTAATTCAAGCAATAAACTTTTTTCTTGCCTTGTTTATATTGGGGGTTGAACTTGGTAATGTCACTGTTTGCCAGCTGGATGCAATACACTTCAGGAATTGACCTCAAGATATTCCACGAAAGGAGGCCAAATCCTATTAAACAGGACATCTATGCTTCTCTTAGCTTAAGGTACAAGGCTTTACTGGGACTCATAGGTAAAGACACTTGTAACTGCCAGTAATTCTGTTCTTACAATCACAGTTGCATCAAAGGAATAAGCACCATCTAAAGAACGTTATTTGGGAAAACAAAGCTTTGGGGATTTCCTCCTTTAGATAGGCAGGAGATTTTAAAAGCTAAAATCTGAAAGAAAATTCCAACTTCACAGACCTTCGAAGACCAACATGGTTGAAAAAATCAGTTTTGGGGAAGCTTTACTTGATGCTGGAAGTCTCAGCAATTGCGTTGGTAGTGCAACAATGGTAAAATAAGTTTGTGGTTACTGGCACACAGCAAGAATAATACATTACATAAATCACAGATGGTTCAGCTAGCATGTTCATAAAGGGCAATTCACTCTTTGAAGGATTAGTGAATTCTAGTTTTAGTTGCTCCAAAATTAATTTAGCAGTTAAGCAACTGCACTTAGAAGTTCAGCCCTATTACCAGTAAATGACTTGCACTTAAGAATTAATCCTACCAAGGACTATCTAGAATATCTTGAGCACCAAAATAATTTCAGAGTGTCTCCTTGTCTGTTACAGTATTAACTCATGAGAATGAGGGAAGAGGTCAAGTTACTTCGGTATCCAAACCCAAAATTAAGTGTTGTGGCTGGTAGTGTTAACACTTGAAATCTTTATAATGATCTGTAGGGATTTTGTATAAGCCAAAGACGGGGTATTTATTTGGGCCTATTTCAAAAAACTCGGCAATGTCAAAACTCTGAGATTTTGTATTATTATTTTTGGTCTAGCTTTCACCAGCGGTGGAGGGAGAAGTGGAATGGAGGTTGGATGCAAAGCCTAGTAGAAGGCTATATAGTGTGTTGGCCCAGTGGTTTGCAGAGGCAGTGCTGGCAGGGGATCTACGCATGGTTCAAGTCGCAGCCGTCTGCTGGAGAGCTTGGTCCTAGAAGCCTGCCCACCAAGTGCCCTGCATACCCAGCAGAAAGCCTGACACTTGTCCTTCGAACCCCAAATGGCAGCAGAGCTGTAGTAGCAGTGGGAACCCTGGACAACCATACTAGAGCTTAATATTTTGTGTTACAAAAATACACAGCCGTGTTTTAGAGAGTGATGCACCAGTGAAAGCAGCTAGCACGGTTGCCTGTTGCTTCATCTGTTGTCACATGCTTGTTTACAACTGCAGGGTAAAGGTGGCTTAAAATAAATGTCGTCTTATGCCCCTGCTCAGTGTCGTCACCTTCCTGCCACGATGACTTGTTCAGGGACGGAGCGAGGCTGGCCGGCTGCTTGGCAGCTCGGCGGCTCTGTCCTGCAGGCTGCGCTCCGGCACCTTTGCCCATGGGTCCTAGGATGGTTGCACTGGTTGCACAGGTGGTCGCTGTGCTGTTTCTTGTCCTTTCCCAGGTGTCACACCATGCACCTTCAAAGTGCCTACTTGGAAGGCCACTTTCAATGGGCTTTACTCTCTGCGGTAACAGGGAGTTGGACTCGATGATTCTTGTGAGTCCCTTCCAACTCAGGATATTCTGTGATTCTAGCATGTGTATATTAAGGTTAGAATAAATTTTGCAATGCATAAATCGGTGTGTATCTACATTTGTTTCTAACGTAAAAGAGAGAAGAGTTGGTGCACGATTAAGTCCTTGTTCTCTGTATCATATTACATCATTTGCGAGTAGAAAAGGTGTATTGTAGTCCCTCTTTAGCTAGTGCAAGACCTTTCCCATGAGAGTGCTCCCTGGGCTAACTTTGCATGCCTTGGACAACCAGGCTTTATTAAGTGTACTGTAAGTAACTCCTGTCAGGAAAAGGCAGCTATGTGTTAGGAGAAAGGCATTGCATTTCCCCTTGATTAATCCTCCCGTTTTGCCTTCTTCCCAGACTTGTCCTCCTCTGAAACCCACGGATGCTCAGTGCCTGTCTCTCCTGCTGAGTCACTGCCTCGCTCGCCTGGCTCTGGGCGGGGGCGTGAGGCGCTTGGAGGCTGCTCAGGCCCCCCGTCAGGAGGGCTGTATAGTATTACAGAATCTTATTTGCCGTTACATTATGCTTGGAGTAAATCAGCGTGTTACTTTAGCCTTTCACCTCCAAATGTATACATGTCAGGGGGGAGGAGGGGGGTGGCAAAACCCTGGATAGGTCAAAACTAAATTCATTTGGTGACTTCATCTGACTCTAGCTAGTTGGATCTCATCCCTGCTGAAACTCCCAAGCCTGCCCACAGCGTTTTCTGGACTTAAAAGGCGGAAATGGCAGGAGTCAGGAGCAGCAGGCTGCCTGCCCTGCCAGAGCTGCTGCTGGGCTGCAGTGTGGCTGCTGCACCGGTGGGTTATGCCTCCAACATAGTGCCTTGAGTGCCCAGCAGCGTTGGTTTTTCTTTATCAGGGTTTCTGATTATTTTTATCCCTTCCTAATCAGAGGCAGGTGTTTCCTTGGTGTAGATGCAGGTGATTGCTCAGGTGCATGGGTGTATCCACATCGTTTTGCCTGGGAGTTCATGCACTGCACTCAGGTGGGGCAGTGGCTTTGGGGACAAGCTCTCCTCAGCTGCTGTCTTTATTTTCCAGTAAATCTGCATTTGCTAAAGCACTTTGGAATCTATTGTCTGAAAATACGTCTACTCATCCATCACCTAGCAAGAGCAAAAAGATAGGAGGTTCCCCTGTTATTTGCAGAACCCAGGCCAGGAACTGAGGCTTGCTAAAATGTGTTGCCTCTCAAGGCATCCTTTCTCCACCACGATGAGTGTACTCAACACTGCTGTTACCTTGCTTTATGGCATGTTTTTAACCTCTTAGAAATCCTTTAGCAATGTCTGTGTGTATGCTTAGTAATCTGTTATTTTTTGTAAGAGGAAAAAAAATAATAAAAGGAGAATTAAAGCTCCCATGTTTGTCTTGGTGAATTGAGACTTTGTTTCACAGAAGATTAGAAGTCAGTTTATTCATCAGCTTTTTCAAGGTTTTCCAGTTACAAAATGGTCATAGATCCTCTTCTGTTTTCTAAAATGTAGGTGTTTCTAATTGACTTGGGTTTACTATATAACATAAGTCTGAGAATTATTTTTCTCTGAATCAGCCTTTTTTTTCCCCTGCAATCCCCTTGTCTGTTGTGAAAGTAGACTAGTTTCCAGTGTCTACTGTGAAAATTTTACAGGTTGAATGTCTTCCTTCAGGGCATCAGAGCAGCAATTCAAGCTTAAGATCTTGCAGTTGAAAGCCTTGGGGGGAGGGGGAGGGTAATAACTGTAAGTAAAAGCAGTTTATTTTTTTAACATTGCAGCCTTGCCACACTTATGTTTCTCTTATTCAGCCCACTTCAAAGGTTTCTGTGGTTCTCCATTAATAAAACACCTACTTAATTTGTAGTAACATTCATTTTATTCTGAAATTTGTGCATCCTTCCCCCATGTTAACGAGTGCCTGTTCAGCACCAAGCACTGCTATTGCTTTGTTCGACTAAGGTGCAGTTTGACGGTGTATGGACTGCTGTGGTGGACTGCTGTGGTTCACTCCTAACCGGTCAGAGTGAGTATTCCTTTGTGGAAATGGTGGCTGCCAAAGAGTCTGAATTGCTTCCATTTTGTGTAAGCTGTTGATGCTTGCCTTTCTTGAACCTCTATCCTTTGTCAAGAATGTATTTTCTAGTTGAGATTCATTTACTCATAGAAATTGATAAGGAGCCTTTCAGGACATGCGAATACTTTCAGCCGCAATTAAGATATCATGTGGTTAAGTGTTAATATCATATTGCAATTTTGGAGGCAAAGGTGAACCCTGAAGAAAAAAAAAGGTGTTGGTATTGCTGTGGAGACATGACACTATGTATTACATTGCCATACAGTTTCAGTGGCAGCAGGAGGAATGAAGGAATGAGAAGGTAGTCGGAGAAATAAAAAAAATCTTACTTACTCTATGCAAATATGACTGACAGATCAAAAAAAATCAAATTCAAGCGAGTCAGTGGACATGGCTTGTCCTCCTCAGGTGCCCTAAAATATTCTAAGCACTAAATCATTTTCTTGGAATTTGTAACTGTTCTTCTGATTTCAGTGATCTATCCTAATTTCATAACTGGTTAGTGAAAAATCTATTTTGTAAAAAGTATGCAGTAGACAGTGTAATGCATTGCTAGTTATTGGGCCATCTCAGAGGTTTTGGCTCAAACTGTGTATATTGTTCGAATACTTTTTTGATTGTGTTTTTCAGATTTGGGGGAACTGAATGTCTGGAAAAGAACCAGTATTTTTCTGCCTCACAGATAATATGTTTTTGGGGTTTTTTAATTTTTCTAAAGCCATATATACCACAAAACAGAATTACCACCAGTCTTTATAAGAGTTACTCAGATTTGGGTCTAAACCAGTTCTTGAGACTCGTCATAAACAGTTACGTAGGTTAGAAAATCCCAGTGTTGGCAGGCAGCCTCTAATTTAAAAGAACAGAACTTAAAACATGCCCTAATCCAAAGTAGATCTCTAGTATTCTAACCTCACTTGCATTTAAACAGGAAACTGCCATAAGAACAATATAAAATGTGCTGTTTGCTGTGTTAAATGGTAATCCTGCAACATGCAAGCAATCAAACTGTACGTGGATTGCCTCAGCCTTGTCTAGGCTCTGTTGCATGCTTCACAAATCATTTGAGGTCTTCAAGTCAGATCCATGTTGTGAAGCTAAAATGGCATTCAGAAGTGAATAAGATACGTGGATAATAAAAGATTTTTAACATTTCAGGGCCATTTAGTAACATGAGAACAGTACACAAGAGATTTGACATTCAGCATTTTAAAAGGTGTGAATTTCTCCCATTATTACAACCAGAGGATTCTTTTCTCTTTTTCTTCTTTTTTCCCTGCAAAACCTCATTGTGATTAATCTTGAACTGTTCGAGTTTCTGACTAGATAGAGCCTTTATATTGCTTGCTGCAAATACCATTTCAGTTGCAGTGTTCTGATGTGAGGGCTCTGGCCATGGCTATTGAATTTGCTGCGGGAGTACAGCATAAGCCAAAAGGGAGAGTAAGAGCAGTGTTGTAAGAACTGTGCTGGAGCTTTTTGTGTTATTTTTCTGTCCTCAGGTCTCCTTTTGGTAAAGGCAGCCTCGAGCATAACTGGCCTCTAATGGCTATAGCTAAGGGTGTATGCAGTGAATGTTAAAGAAGCAGGCAAGGTCCAGCTGCAAATCAGCTGCCATTTCAGGATGATATGAAAGGATGAATTTTCCTTCTACAGGGATGGGGCCACTGAGGCTGGCAGGTTTCATCCTTCAGGGATTTTTGTTTTGCAGTAGCTTTCATCTAGAAAGCCTTTCCAACAGCAGATACAGCACTCTCACTCAGCTACATCTTAGCCTTTCTGCTGTATCTTCCGCTTCAGTAATTTTTGGTGTGAGATCTTTTGTTTTACTGGCAGTATCTATCCTGATGCTATTCAGGTGCCAGCTTCCAGAAGGCTCCTCTTTGTATTGTTGCACAGGCTTTCTACTGTGGTTAAAAATTTAACATCATACTGTGCCTAATTGTACAAAACAGGAAGGCCTTGCAGGTTCAGAGGTGATGGTATGTGTGGTGAATTTTTACACTGCAGATAAATTCATTGCTGTAATCCTTCCAGTCTCACCATTATTACTGGTTTGGCATAATACAGCTTCTGCTGTCAACAACTGTTAGTTTCTCTCTGGAAAAATAAATATGCCTCTTGAAAAACTGTCCTTAAACACAGCTGGATAACACCTTGTAACAGCTGCAGTTATCTGTAGCAAGAGCAGTGGAAAATGCCTAATAGCTGAACGTTCAGTGCTCCATGTAATGCCCTAAAAAATTAATACTCCTTTGGGTGTAACGTTTACCATCGGACATGCTGAGCCAGTGTATTTCTGATTGGGGAAACTGCTTAAGCGCATACATGATTTTCAGCACCTAACTAATCCTCTGAACTCAGGTCTGTGGTGCTTAGCCGTGCATGCGTGAAGTGTTTTTCTGAAATGGCCTGGACTAATGTGTGAAGTCTCTCCTATGGCTTGTTCATATTTATTGGGGATTTGAATATCAGTTTCTTGTAAGTAAAACAAGGCAGAGGCCTTTGT
The DNA here is from genome assembly GCA_013401315.1 of Balaeniceps rex. Taxonomy (NCBI): domain Eukaryota; kingdom Metazoa; phylum Chordata; class Aves; order Pelecaniformes; family Balaenicipitidae; genus Balaeniceps; species Balaeniceps rex. Next base: position 204,897 of record VYZW01015955.1, read on the forward strand.
GGTTAGGCAGTACTGTAACAGCCAGAGGTTTTTAATCTCCACCTGTGTGCCCTGAAGTGGGGGATGTGATGTGAGATCTTCAATCTGCTTTTAGTTGCTGTAGAATCACCAGGCATCTCTATGGAAGGTGGAAGCTTAAAGATCTCAGTGAGGTAGATGCTGATTTTCAGGCTTGTATAAGCCTCATCGCAGCCTTATGCTTGAGAGCCTTCAGCCTAAACAAGGGAAAGCCTAACAAGTCGAAGATGTAAATAATGTTATTGGGAAGTAGTGTATTAGGACATACAAATAAGTTGTTCGCTACTTGGCTGTTCACAGAGTACAGCCTATGAGTCTCCACCCGTCCAGCTGTTCTCTTGCGTTGCCTTACAGATGTTTATTAATATGTGTTTTGAATCTGGATCACATTTTTCAAAGCAGTTCAGCACACGGGGAACCGAGTCCTGGAGAAAACCCGGGCGCAGCTGTGGATATCGACCGCAGGGGTTCTTGTCTGCCGCCAAGCATGGCAGCTCTGCTACCTATCTGGCTGTTCTTTTTTCTTCTCTTTGTTTTTTTTCTTTTTCCCCCAAGGTCTGTCTGTGTGGCAAACAGGATATGTGTGTATCTAAGCACCAAATTAGAACATGCTTACTGTAAAGGAAACCTTTCCCAGCTGAGTTTATTTAAAACATTAGGAGGGTGGGGGACAGAAGCAGCAAAGACACGGTGAACTCTTTCGAGAGATGCAAAGACACGGTGAAATCTTGAAAGACAAGAGGCTGTGGAAGATTCAGTCATATGTTAACAAGTCACTGAGAATAAATGGCAATGGCACGTTGTTGATTTTTTTTAACAGAAATTCTGACTCATTTTGCATATATTTGTTTAAAAATGTATTGATACACCCTCATGCTTATCTGTGTGTATGAATGTGAAGCTATTGTCTCTAACAAATAGCCTGAACTTTCGTTTGACCCATAGGCCATAATTCATTTCCAGACACTGTAAGTTATAGTACAGATATCCTTCAGGGGATCATTGTAAAACTCAAGGTTATTCATTTACTCACTGTTTCCTGAAGTAGAATTCTCCATCCCATGCACTGAAGCAAAAGAGGTGGTTCGCTCTCCTTTTGCTTGCAGAAGGATAGGTATTTGTCTTTGCAGTTGCTTTTGGAAGAGGATGATGAGGGAATTTCTGCTTCCTTCCTGCATGTGGATTTTCTTGATCTTTTTAACAGTAGACTTGCTGCTTTCATTACTGGTAGCTGATGGTTGTTCCGAGTTTTGCCTGGCCTTGAGAGGACAATTAAAATTTGGATTAAGTAGTGGCAATTGCAAGTCAGAGTAGCTTTATTTCAAATGTTAGCATCTAAATACCTTTAGCTTCCTTAGAAGTGAGTGGACTGTTCCATATTGATCTCTTGGTTTAATATTAAACTCGCTATTCTGAATCTTAAGTGAACATTAAAGCCACTATTAAGCTGTTGCTTGAACTGATCTTACAAACAATACTGAACATGTTAGGTTAATAGCGACAGTGGTAGTTTCTGTCTGTTAGTTTCTTATCTAGGAATAATAAAGTAAAAACCGTGCTAACAGTGACAGTTTAAACTTCAGATGCCATTAGTAACAAAGGTGCTGTTTCCCTTTGTGCTGTGCTCAGTCCCTTCCATCCTGATGTTGAAGCTAAGCTTTCATGGTTAGCAATTATGGTGTGGTTTCAAGAGTAAAAGGGCACTCCCTATTTCTAAAACTTTGTTCCTAGCACTCTGTTCAATCCAAGCACTTAGTGTGTGCCAAGAAAACGACCTTTGCTAACTGTTACAGTGAATACAGTGCTATGTTCATACAATTAGCTGTGCTGTCTGAGAGCCTGCAGGAAGAACTGAACAGACTGGGGACAGGCTGATTTCTTCCGTACTTCGGAGGTGCCCATACAGAAATGGGTAGAGGAGCGGCCTGGTTCTGAATGAACTGCTGGCAGTAGTAGCCTGACTATCAGAGCATGAATTTTTTGAACCTAGTTTCCCTTACTGGTCCGTGTTTTCTTCTTCTTTTTTATTTTTTTTTCTTCTCATCAGGCAAATTTGGGGATTTTTTTGGTTTGGATCTTAATGTCAGTAGATGGGGACAATTTGAAAGATCTTCTGTGTTTGTGAAACTTGTTTCTTAGAAGGTGACCTATATAGTGAACTTCATCATCTTGTATTTTAAATACATTCCCTGCTGTACGTACTTACACACTTATATGTTACTGTGTCAGGTTTCATGCTGGTGGGTCTTTTACACTTTTTATCTGTGTTGTTCCAGCATACCTAAAAAATGGATGGAGTTAACCTGCAGTCTTTTTGTTCTCTGCAGAATGGTCTATCAAGCTTCAAACAGTTACATCTTTGCAAATTGTCAACAGAAATTGTGCATGCAGACCTCAGATCCCACAGAGGAGATCCTGCTCTCTTTCACTGAGGGAGAAGGTTGAGGTCCAAGGCTGAGGTGGCAGGACGGGCACCAAACCTAGCCAGTTAGCTACAAAGTGTCACTAGAGACAAAGGCGTGCAGTCCCCACCAAACCCTTTCTTTCCAAGAATAACAGTGCAACTTTGACTATTCGATCATTTCTGAGACACCTCGTACTCAGATTGTTACTATGGGACTTCCTGAAGTCCACTAGTCTTGGGAACATTATTTACTCTTTTCATGAATGATCTTGACTCTGCTCTTTGAAACTATTAATGAGATAAACTGGAATGTGCTCGTCTTTTCTCTTGGCAATGTCTCGCAACAGAAAGATGTGACTAGTGTAGAATAACAGGGAATAAAATCGAGTAGTATGCGTTTCCAGTCTGTGCACTTGGGGACTGATGATAAAAGCTACTATGAATTAGACCTACTTGCAGGAAAGGACCGTAGCTAACTAGAAGGATCTATTTAAGATGCTGTGGCTATGAAAATTTTCAGCACAGAGTGCCATCCAAGGTCTTGGTGAAACATTATCTGAACACAGTCTGAAACTGCTTGGCTGTGTTCAAGGAGGACTGCTGGCATGACCAGTAAGTGAAGGTCTGACTTTTTAAGAGACTCAGAGGACTGATTTGTTTAATCTAGCCTACCTGGGCACTGGGACAGACTCTTGAGTGCTGTCCCTAATGCATTATGAAATCAGCTCTGGGAAAGAAAAAGCCATTAGAGCTGGAGGATAATGTTGGCAGAAGAATAAATGGGTTTAAGCTGAGAGCAAGTGTTCCAAGTGATTTAGAGGAATTGGGCTCCGCAGCAGCTTTCCAGCCAGACTGTTGGGAGTGCAAGTCTCAGTTACTTTCAGGATAGAGGTTGGTAAATTGATAAAAAAGATTATCTAGTATTCACTCTGTGATTGTTAGGAACTGAATTAATGATCAAAAAGACCCCTGTCCCAGTAAGAAATCAGTATTTGGGTAAGTAAAACCTCTACATCTTCTAGAAGTTATCTGAAAATTAAATACCGGTTTAGGCAGACTGATCGTCCTGCAGTGACAAAAAACTGATGGATAGATACCAGATCACTATATTTCTGCAGCACTATGTGACCAAATCCCAGGTCTCTGATCCTGTCTGTGTATTTTTTCCTACCGTGTTAGCATTAAGCAGAATGCTGTAGGTTTGTACGTTCTCTAAGTTCACAATGACAGACAGAGAAATATGTTCATAGATTCCAAGAGGACATTGTTGAGGTCATGTATCATCAAAGAATAAAAATTAAGCCTCTTTTCTCAATAAATAAGAGAAGATTGTGCAGTGATGCAGCTTTTCCTTCTTTTTTTGAACAAAAGTGTAAATTCATTGTATCCAGAAAACAATTATCAAAATGTAAAAAAAATTTTTTTTTGTCCTTTTTTTTCCTAGTTGGGGAATGGCGGTCAACGTGTACTCTACCTCTATAACCCAAGAGACTATGAGCAGACATGACATCATCGCATGGGTTAATGATATATTAGCTTTAAACTACACAAAAGTCGAACAACTTTGTTCAGGTAAGAAAGCGCAGTATGCTCTACAAATGTTTATTTTAAAACAACTTCAAAAGTCTGATTTGTTGAAAATAGATAACTTTTAACTTTGACATAAACCAGTTGCTCTGAGAAAAGAGACTAATGTGTGTTCAAAGGAAGCATTTTTGCATTCATGTTAATCATGGGAAGATAAGGTGCCTTGAGAAAGCGTAACAAATGCAGAGGTGAATGGGACGAATGTAGCAGAAGATACATAGGCATAATAAAAATGTTGACTAAGCAAGAAAAGAATACAGTGATAAGCTTTTGTGTTTTAAAGCTACTGGGGTGGTATCTTTTCATATAGGGAGTGGACATAGCTGAAAAAGACACAAATAGAGAACTGACGCCCTGGGTGAACAAAATTCTCCAGCACCTTTTCCTTCCTGGTAAGGGTCCTCAAATCCCTGCTGATGTTTGCAGGAAAAGAGCACAAGTGTGACTGTGAATAAAAACATGGATTTGAGGAAATGAGCCTTTAGCCGCTGTGAGGGCTTTAGAAGTTTGTCAAGAAAATCTGCCTGTTTCTCTTTAAATGTAATTGAACCCTTGTTGTAAATAAATTTGGTAATGAGCCCTGAAAAAAGGGGTAATGGTTTGAATACTTTGGACATTTTGGTTAATCAGAGTGGCAACTACAAGATACGTGTTAAACAACAGGGTCTGTAACTAGATGATGACTAGAAATGACACAGACAAAGGCTGATGTTTCACTGAGAATACAGATGCCCCTGGGGAGTGATTCTTTCTGATTTCCTGCTGTGATTTTTAAATTTGAAGATGTTTGTGTTGGAGGAGATCTGACTTAGATCGCTACTTCCAGACAACTGACATGCTGGGAATATCTTACTTATGAAGACAATGCTCTAAGTACATAGGACTGAAACCACATTACCACATTTCAGCTATTTACTGGTGCAGCTGAAATGCATAAATGGGGTCTTGTATTCATATATTTGAATTTACCTACCATTCTGGGTAAATTTTCTGTCTTGGAGGTGTTCTCTGAAAGGCACAGAAAATCCTTTGAGGATGATAGCCTTATAGCCTACTCTTCAAAATCTAAAAAATAAATCTCGGCTGCAGAATCAGGCTTGCATGCTTGCAGGCTTGCACAATGACTGTAAAATTGAGGTTGAAAAAGTGCGGGTTAAAGTGCATGTAAGTAACTGATATAAACTAAATAACTAAAGACATAGAACATGGGAAATAATTAACAATTATTAAACTTGAAATTGAAATGTTATATTTACATGTCCAGAAGTTAGCCTAAGTATTGTCTTTTGGTGAATTATAGAGAAAGATAATATTCACTTGGGGATGTGTGTGCACATGTGTGTAAATATGGGTGTAGCTATAGATAGATATATATAGATTTATACACGCACAGATATAGATAGATATATATAGAGATATGCACACACACACACACTTGTAAGGAGATAGAGAAGATACAAGAAAATGGACATTTTCATCCCCAAATAACCAGCGTTTGCCATTGTTTGAAACAGGAAGCATACTAGACAAGCTATTGACTTGTTCCTGCATAGCTGTTTGTATGCTCATAAATAGCTGAAAGGAAGCTTTTGAAGTGAATTCTCCATCAAGTTAAATGTGTGTGGGCTTGCAAAAAAAACCAAAGACACACACACACACACACAAAAAAAAGCCACCCAAACCCCTTTCCCAAAATAGGGGAGAGGTGATCTAAGAAAATTTTGATTATGCAGAATACAATGAGTTAAAGATATTTAAGAAGATCAGATTGAGAGAATTCAGCTGGGTGGGGCAGGTAGGAGAAAAGCGTGGAAATTGTCACAAACCCACTGTCCCATTTCACTACACAGCTTCTTATACAACTTATTCTGTGACCTCCAGTGAGGATTTTGGGACACACCACAAGGGAAAAACTGAAAAAGGGTTGTCTCATTAGAGCTCTTACTTCATCCCACATAAAATTAAATCTTTTCTTCCTTTAGAGCTTCCTGGATTGTATCGATTGCTGTCGTTACCTGATGCCTTTACATTCATATCTTAACAGGTCAAAGCTGTAAACTGGAATTTCCCCATTTGCTTTGATAGTCAAGCTTGGTACTTACACATTCTTATTTTTGTGTTAATGTTCATTACAATCCCGGAAGCGGCTTTAATAGTTCCTTATCTGAAGAAGCATTCTAGTGCAGTCCTTCCTGTGGTCCGGAGGACTTTACTCTCTGAACTGATGAATCTAAACTTCGCTAGATTATTGCAGGCACTAGAGCACAGTAGTCTTACAGGCTAAGTCCTTTCCATTTGAGACTGCATAGTCTGTTTCTCACGTGCAAGACATGAGGGATTGAAGATAGATTGTCAAGAAGCTCTGGGAATCTTTCTGTATTTAATATAGCTTACCATGTAAACTCTAAGTAGTTTATTTAATGTACGTTTAGTTTATTTAGTGTGCTTCTAATGTAGTTTACAGGATGGAAACTAGGGGAACAGTAGCACAAATGACCAGCCAACTAACAGGCAGAGCACCAGCAAGCGTGGTATGGACCGTAGTTTGAGAACGCCCGATCTAACTCATTCATTCTGGCGTTCCTTTGGCTGATGTTCCTTGAAGCACTGGCAGCTTTCATGCAGTTTAACGTTAGTTTCCATAAAATATTAGCATTTCTCCAGGACTTCAAAGAGAAGGAATATGTGCGAAACTCTTTACAACTATGAAGCATTTCACAGCATTAACAGGGAGCTGCAGAGCCACTGTAACTGAATTTTTATAACCTACCATAAAATTGTATGGACATTTTCTTCTTTTTTAGAAAAAAGCATTAAGATTTGTCATGCTGTTATATGACTATTCAGTTCTTGTTCATTTTTGTTAATAAGGAGCAATCAGAAGGCCAGAAAAAGCTAAATGCAAGGCCAAAAGAAGCAGGGGAGAGAAGGGGGGGGGATGCTAAGTCTGAATTAAAAGCTTGAAGGCGTTTACCTTTAGGAGGCATGAGCTACCTAGATGTGGCATACGCTCATGTTCAGCACCTGGCTGTGAGATCTCACAGTTGCCCACGTTTTGCAGCCAACCTAGCAATAATTTTGGACATTCTGAACTTAAGAAGGAATAATGTGCCATTCTGCCTTTTTAGTAAAGCCTTTATTCAGACCATACCTAAAGCTTAACGTGACAGTTCATAATAGAGACAGAAAAAGCAATCAGACCTTCTTTTTCTCCTTGATGTGGAGAAATAGCTTTGATACACATGCTGTAGCAATACCAGCCTATTCCCCAGTTGCCAGTTACAGGAACAGAGCTGCTAGGATGAGGAGCAGCAAAGGAAGAGGCTGGCTTAGTCATAAAGTATTTGTATTCTTTGGGAGTCTTAGATGTGTTTTTGTCTCTGCTAAGTAGGCCGAGCAAAGTGCAGTGTCCCCTGAGCTTTCTGAATGCCTGCTGTAGTAGTGATGTGCCAAAAAGTCCAGGTTATGGATGGATGCAGCCCTGGAGAGTCTAAATTTAGTCTGCAGCTCCTCTGGTAATTTAGTTTTGACAACTCAAGAGAGAAAATCTCTCTGAGCATCTCAAAGCTATACAATTCTCTTCACTTTAGGTGAGTGTCATTTTGTCAGGTTTTGGTCTCTGAATTTAACCTGAATATAAAATTTATAATCCATGGTTTTAATTGAAGGCATAGTGCATTGCCTTTAGATGGACATTAGACTTGAGAGCATTTAATTTAATACATGAATGAAAAATAATAGAGAACAACTGAGTGGATTTAATGTACTCGGATCCCATGTACAACACCCATAGGCTTGGGGAATAGGAGTTTCAAATGAATTATGACCCTAGTTGTTTCTTAGGAGTCATGCTATTTTTGTAATGAATACACAGTGGCTTCTTAAAAAGAATTCTGACTAAACAGCTTATAACTGAATTTTCATTACTAAGGCTGTTTTTCATCTATAGGGAATACCAAATGAACGTGTTACAGGGCTTTTCATGAGTCTTTGGCAGCTATGTGAGAGTATATTCAAAATAAGAGTCAGGCAAGAGACTACAGAGGGCTTGCATATGAATTGAAGAGAAATAACACAAAGTGTACAAGCTATAAAAATTATGAGCAAGGAAGCCAGAAATTATAAATGTATATAGAAAGGAAAATGCAGCCTGAAGTGAGGTATAATTTCTGGCTTAGCTATACTTGTGTGATCCTTTGAGGTTAAGGAGATACAGAATCTTTTTCCTCTTCTCCTGCATTTGAAAATTCTCAGTAGAATTATAAATTTGCAAATTGTCTGGCCTCCAGTGCATACAGACCTTCTGTCTTTCAGGATTTGCATGCAAGGATCAAGGATTAAATGCGGGGTGGGGTATTTTTCCCTTGCTTTTAATAAATGACCGTATTATAAAGAGAGCATGTGGTTTGGCATTTTCAAATTTGAGACTGTGATGCTTTCTCTGCAGATGCCCTGGGTGTTGCCTCAGGGAATTTTTCATGTGGTGACTGCTGTAGCTGGTACCATATCTCAGTTGGTGTTCCTCCTGTGAAAATATATAGTCCCTTCATACATACATTTTGTTGGTACTCCACCGCCTCGATCTTGGAGGAAGGCAGGCAGTGTGAGGATAGGGCAGATGTCATTCTTTGTCTGACTTTGTGTTGCCTCTCCGGCTTGGGATTTGGGGGAGATCTCCGTCACAGCCTCTGCAGGCTGTTGTCCCTTGCAACCGGTGATGTGCAGGGAGGACATTCCTGGCTTGTGGAGGGTGTCCGAGGTGTTCTGCATGCTGGGGCTCTGCCCCGTGGGGCTGATCACCAGCCTCTTGGCCTGGCAGCGTTTGTTTGCAAGGCGGCCATCGTGCCTCCGGCACCACCCAGCCTCGAGCAGGCTCTTCTCTCCTGCATACAGCAAAGATCTTTCTGAGCAGGGCTGAGGTGCCTGGAGAAGAAAGGTACTGGCCAGACAGAAATGGTGAGGAGGGCTTTTTCTTCTGTATGTCATTTGTGTATATATACATGCAAATGGGGTGCATTCTGTGGCTTAGCTGCATAGGATTTGTTTGTTCACGTCTCGGAAGGTAAATTTTGCTCAGCACCTATGTTAACCTGTAACTTCCTAAATGTATATTACTAAAATCTGCATTATAGGACCCCGTTGGAGCATTTAGTGCCAGCATGATTTCTGCACATCCCTGTGTGCTAGCGCCTGCGAAGCTGAAGCATGTTTCAACATTGGTGGTTTTGGTTTTTTTCCAGTTTGCAGCCTTGCAAAGGCTGGGTCTTTAGAGCAACTTGGAAACATGATTAAAACATGGCTTGATCCCATTTGCACTCTGTAACCAAGCCATGTTTCAAGGAACTGGCATGTTGTTCTGAGGTCATGCAACACAGAGGATGCTTAGTGTCAATGACTCTCTAATGTCTTCCATATGATGTTTAGGATTAGAGGGATACAATGGATGCTAATGATTGGATTTAAGATCATTTCCAAAACTTTCTGAGGAAGCTTGCAAAGCAGTATCATGAGATTTTTCAGCCAATATTTTTTTTTTTTAAATGTCATTCATTAAGAATTCAGGAGGAATAGAACTTAAACAAGGTTTTTACTTTTTAAAATTTTTATTCAATTACTCATAGCACTCACTTGCAGTCAGTTGCTTGATCTTCCCCCTTTTGAAAGAGCTTGTTAGGTTTTGCGTGCTACTTTTTTTTTAGGCATGATGAGTTACGCAGCTATTTTAAGTTAAATGGGAACTGTGTTTTCTGAAATTGTTCTGATCTTCCCATTTAAAAATTAATTAATTCCAAAATAAATTATTGCTAAAAATTAAGTATTAAAAAATCTGCTGTGTATAATTTATAAGCAGCTTAACAATTTACATATTTAAGAAAAAGAGAATACAAGTTAACACAGGGGAAACCTCCCTCCAACATGCATTATTTAAAATGATCAGTGGATATTCTGCATTATGTCATACAAATGCACCAACTGTGTGGAATAGGACTTTCTGAAGCAGATGTCGATTAGACGCATGTATGTCAATGACCATCAGTAAGGTTGTAGGAGGTACGTAATTCTGCAGGCTGTTTTCTGTGATGGCAGTGTTGCTTTCAGCAGCTCCCATCTGTACACAGGCACTCACTCTGCCCTCATTGAGGCAGCTGTGCTCATGCAACTATGTGCAGGAGTGCAGGACTGCACTCTAATCTGCATCAATTTTATTTTTTGTTAAGTGCCCACCCAAGACTGTTGCTGAAAAGGGTAAAGCTCGGGCCAGAATGGCTTCATTGATGCACAGCCCCATGAATGCTTGCTTCTCTACAACTAAGTAGGCAATAAATTGATGTGGGCTTGAACATTCACCAGGAAATGGGCTGAAACCTCTTAAATTGGGTTTTGTTTTTTTTTAATTGCAGAAATAGAATTGTGTTGACCTATATCCTAGGTCACATAGGTGCTGCTGGAAACGCAAATAGGAATTTGAAGGCTGTGGTCTCCAATGGAGTGCTCAACATGAATTGTGCTCTTTCTTAAACATGTGGCTGTATGTAACACAACTTTATGGTCACAAACGTGCCCAGTTTAAAAAAAGCCTTGAGTGGCATAACAGAACACCCATTATTTGAAATCTAAAGGCAAATCTATACTACAATATCTAAGTCAAAAACCTATCTTAACATCAGTCCCATGGAAGCAATTCTAGGAAGCCTGAGGTAAAAGGCAAGCCCCAAATGCTGCTGTACTGTAAACAATTATTGCTGGCCTTTGTGTTTTTTTCCCCCTTTCTTATCAAAATTATTAGGTCACGCATGTTCCTTGCAAGTTACTGCCTTTTTTTTTTTTTTTTTTTTTTTTTTTTTTTTTTNTTTTTTTTTTTTGCTGTTGTTGTTGTCCCAGCAACAGAAATACCCGGTGTGTGCAGTTTCTCATCAGTGTTAGCAATGATTGCTCTAGTGAACCGAAGTGCTGATGACTAATACGCATACAAATCATCCCGTATTTTCCAAATGCGTGGTCAGGTTGTTGCAGCTTTGGAGGGAATGAATAATTTGAAGGAATTTGTATCTAATGTGGCTGGATATATGTTTTTAGATTATCTGAAAAATACTTCGTTAAAGAAAACAAACAAAGAAAAAATTCTAATTACAGAAAAAGGTGCGGTCAGCCTTTTTCCCAAATGGGATTTTTCAAAAATGAGTGTGTGAAAATCAATCTGAGGCCTGGTTAAAAGGTTTAAACTTGAATTGCATGCCATTTTAGAACAAAATTCTTACTAAGTATTTATAGCAAATTTCTGGTGTAGCACTTAGCCCCTTTTGCCGTGGTTTGGACATCAGAATTAAAATAAAGCAGCCCCACACACAGACAGGCCCTATCTTTTCATGGGCCCTTTGTGTTCCCATATTGGCTGGTGTGTTTTATGTGACTTTCTGGGATCTTGCTCCCACACACTGCAGGGATGAACGGGGAGGGACAGAGTCTTCTGACGTTTGATGTGAAGGGTTGACCTGACTCCTCCTATGGGGGACAAATTAACTTGGGCATACCTGAGCTTATATTATAGTATTTCTGCTAAATACTTTATTAGTATACTAAGTACTAAATATAGTATATTTAAAGAAGTTAGTTTGCAAATAATATTTTCAATTTCCTTTATAAATTTATAAACATAAATGCCAAAAATACCAAGGATCCAATCTCGCTCTCCAGCTGATATCTAGGAGGTTTACTAAGCAGTAAAAACTTGCAGGAAAACAGGATTCTTATTGTCATTATTATCTCCTTTAATTTTCTTGTGCTTTAAATAGTCAGAAGCAGAAGTACCTTTGATTATCAAGAAAATACTTGTTTGCTTTTTTGATTTCATCAACCTCCAGATGGAAGAGGAGAAAGGGAAAAAACTGAAAATCTGTAATGGTGCAGAGTGCATATGCTTCAGAGCAAACTGTACGTCAGTATGGACAGTCTGGGAAGGAAACATAGAAGCAGGGAAAGAAAAGTATAGGGCAAAAGCTAGAATGACTTCAGCATTGTTTACTGCAAGGGGGGCTAGCAAAAGGTTGCCTACAACTCTGACAACGCTGTAAAAATGTTGTGATTTTATATATTGATTGGGTAGAAGCTTCTAGCTTTACCACTGCATGTGGCAAAACTCTTCAGTTGTGATAGCTTTAAACAACCACCTTTTCAATTCTTTGTTTGTTCTTTTGTGTCTTAATTCTGCCCCAGCATCCCTCCCCCTCCTCTGGCATCTGCCTGCCTGCCGAGCCCTGTGGGTGCAGTCCCCTCGCTGGCATTTGCTGCCTGCTCTGCCCCGAGCCTGGTGTGGGAAGCCCAGCAAACACCTGCAAACTCTGTAATGCTGCTGGGCTCTTTCCGCTCACTAATCGGGCCAAAAGTAGCGGCTGCTAGGGGTGTAATCCAGCAAAACCCGTGTTTGTTGGGTTGGTTTTGCAGTCCGGCCTGTGAATATCTTCTGTAACTAATGGCTGCATCAATATTCTAGATCAAAACACAAAAGGACTTTTAGCCAGTGATTCTAAATTGCTTGTTAGCTAATACAGGATATGAGGTTTTTAACATTGATCTCTCTTCTGCAGTGCTACCAGCTGTAGTTTCCATCTTTCAGTTCAGTAGATTTCAAAGCATTTCTGTTTGTGTGTGTGTATGTGCATGTTTTCATGCATATACAAGTTTTTTGGTCACAGAGACAGATTTATTGAGAGCGCCATTCTGGACAGGTAGTATGTTTTCAACTCCTGTATATAGAATTTTTTTTTTTTAGGTTTGGGAAGGGGGCTGTTGGTATTCACGGGGGGGGGTTCAGAAAATGTAAGGAACTTCTAAAATCTTGAATAAAATATAATGGCATAAAAATCCTTTTGTTCATGTGAATTATGCAAGAGGTATGTCACAAGCCATGATGTCATTATCTCTACTGCCATTTTCTTTATGTTCGGTTAAAAATATTCCTTTCCCATTGCACCCGCATTGAAGCATCAGTTGTATAGTAAATTGAATAGGCCTAAAGTGCTGTCCAGTATGCAGAGGACCACGTGTCTATATGCTGTGGCTGTGAGGTAGAGGCACTGCATTCTTGCGTGACCTAAGTAGGGCTGCTCTTTCTGCTGCCTCCAAGAAATGTCAGCAATGGGCAGCGTAGAAAGTTGTCATCCCCGTTCTGCTGCACTGGCGTTTAGCATTTGAATGCGAGGTGACAGCTACAAGCTTTAGGGGGTAAAATTTTAAATTATAAATAAATACCTGTATAATATTAAACGTGTACATAACCTTGATGCCCAAAATCAGGTAGTCCCAGTTGACTGTAATGATATTTTTCCTTTCTCCTGTTCGTGTGGTAGGCAGGTCTCTGCCTTTTGGGAGTCAAGAAGAGTTTTCTCTCTTTGTAGTTTCCACTTCTGAGTTCAGTCCATGTTTGTGATTTGCCTCTGTACTTCAGGAAGGAGCATTTTAATGAATTGTGTGTGCCGATGTAATAAAATCCTCCTGTTGGGGAAATGGCCTGGCAGCCAACTTCGGTGTTGTATCAGAGACCAGGTTCGTGCTGTCATGTGGATGCAGTCCAGTGTTTTCTGCCCTCGAGTGTCGTGCAGACGCAGAACCACCTCCTGGCTGGCAAAAGCACAGAAACAACTGCTAGCATGATGGGAAGGAAACACAAGGAAATACCGTAACTAGAGTCTTAAACCTAGTAAGACTCTATGTAAAGGCACGCAGAAGGAATTTGCATTACCAGCAGAAGGAGAAAATCTCATGTGAACACTTTGGGTTTCTAGTTTTCTAAAAGGATCTAGATGAAAGGTTGCGCAGTGCATTTTCAAGGCCTCCAGGCAATTACTTAGATATCAGAGTAAAGCTTATAATTGGGGTATGGGGAGGATGAAAGGACAGAGTTAGGAACAAATTCAATTTATTACATGAAATGATTGCATAATAATCCCTTTGCATGAAATTAAATAGTAATAAATGTAGTCAAGCCATGCATTATCTGTATATCCATGCTTTTAATTGTAATGTCATTTCTCTGTTGCCACATATTTACGAGTTCTCTTGCTAAGGATGAGTTTTGAATAACTAATTATGTTTATATAGCTTTCTATAAGAAGATGCAAATTTGTCATCTGATATTTGTAACTTGCCAGAAGGGTCCTTTTCCATTAGGGAATATTTTACTTTGATTCCTAATCATATCAAAACAATTGCAAACAGCTAAGCACAAGGTGTCCTTGGAAAATCAGATTTTTTTTTATAACAGTTCTCCCCCACAAAGCTAGGCAACGTGAAGAGAATTTTTTCAAAAAAATGGTAGTGGTTTTCAGCACTAAAGCTTGATCTTGGTAAGTGCCTTAGCAAAACTCATATTAGTATTTTGGGAAACCTTTTTGGACTCCAGTCTTAAACTCTGCTTCTCTTTTTGGGAAGTTGTGAGCTCTGTAACCCTTCATATGATGGTTGATTGGATACAGAGAATGAGAACTATCTCATGCATAAACTTGGTCATGTCAAAACACAATGATACCCATGGAGAAAAATGTCTTTAAGTTATTGTTGCCCCTCCTGTAAAACTGGGCAAGCCAGGTGTCCATTTTGTTAATTTGGTTTCTGTATGAACACTCAGCAGACTTACTTTTTGATAAAAATCATTGTCGTTGATACTGAGCTGAACTGTTAGGTGAGATCTGGACACTTGTTTGTCAAAACTGATCTGCACTAAATGCACAAAAGTCCTTTTTGTGGAAGTGAAATTGAACGTGTCAGGAGTAATCAGGCAATCACTTCCCTGCCCTGTATGCTCAAGCGCAGGGGCTGCACGCTCTACAGCCCTCTGCTCCAGAAATGGGCTTCACTGAACCTTTGCTGAGTGTAAAGCATTTTGTAGGAAACTCTTGTCTGAAGAAGAACTGAAATTGGTTTTCCTCTGATTTCCTCAAATATTTTCAGCCTTAATTTGCAAACACTTGAGTGTGTTCAACAGTAAAGACTTATTTTGCAAATGGCAGTGACGTGATGATGTTGTAGGAGGAAGCTCCCTGCATCCAAGAAAAGGCCATCCCTCTTAGCTGTACTCGTTACACTGTTTAGAGGTTTCCATATGCTTGCAGCTCTGTGCTGGATTAGTTATACACACACAGAGGCACACACACCCCTACCTACTAATACGTAAGTTCAGATAGCCCTGAAAGTTGAACTTAGAAACCTTATTGTTTTGAGTGAGATCTAAAGCTGGCAGCCCAGTTTCTGAAATCTATGGGTGGACTACGCTAAAGTCTGCTTATTTAAATGCTTTTCTCAGGAGAGGAAAATCAGTAAAGATGTTTGTTTTAGAGGGGTGGGAACTGGCTAGTATGTTTTAACAAGCTGGAGCTTTACCATTTATTTTTTTTATATCGTGGTTTGATATAATCTTAAATTATTGCCTTGGACTTGGTTGGCATTCAGCTACAAGTGGCAGAAGAAAGAAGATCTTGGCTTGGTTGAATTCAGGGGGCTGTGAGGATTGAGGGAGCTTATTAAGAGATTTCCATTTTGACTGTGATCTTCTCACTGTATGGACAGTCCTACTGTGTATAGAGACTCCAAGAACATCAGTTTGAAATAGAAGAAAGATTTACTTACATTAGTCATGGTGGTTCTTCAGATGCTACACAACAGTGCATCGTGCATCCAGACTGAATGGAAAAAACCTACGTATGTCACACCGTTCAGTGTACATTAGGCAAGCAGATCTGGGGTGCATAGTGTTAGGTTGAGTTGCAGCAGGGACTTATTCAGCATGGTTGCTTTCTGCTCATGCCTTCTGCTAATGACATTAAACGCCATTTGGTCTTAGCTGGGTGCATCTGGATTAACGTCAGCGCATTCTCTTGTTATAGGAGCAGCTTACTGCCAGTTCATGGACATGTTGTTCCCAGGGTGCATTAGCTTGAAGAAAGTAAAGTTTCAAGCAAAGCTGGAGCATGAATACATTCACAACTTCAAACTTCTGCAAGCATCATTTAAAAGAATGAATGTGGATAAGGTAGGCATTCTGTATTTGTATTTCAACCACTACAAGTGTCAAAAGCTGTATAAGCTGGGTGAGGTCAATAAATAGGGAAAATAAACTTCAAAATACTTAAAGTCCACTTTTTCAACTTTTGGACTGAGAACTGGAGTACAAGTTGTATGTGAAGACGTTCTTCTTGACCTTTCATTATCCGAAAGGGTATCTAGGCATGAAGGAAGAAATTTGACACGCTCCATTTAGGTACAAAGTGAAAATTGGGTCCATGTGTCCGCTGAGGAATTGTGCAGCCTAACTCATTATATCTTAATATCAGAGACCCTTTTGATAAAATACCATGTGTTGAAAATTCCTTACCATCAGTGAACCCTGATTTTAGATACAGTAAAATTACTGGTGACCTGAATTTCCAACCAAATAACTTGGAAATATGCTGTTCTCAGAAGTATTCCATGTTTCTTGTCCAAAATGGGGTTTAAGGAATTTGAAGTATTCAAAAGCTGGAAAAATTTATCCAACTATCTGATAGGTTGGCCAGCACATGTGATCTTGTAAAGAATGGAGGGCTCTAAGAAAATGGCTTGTTCAAGCATAAGGTATTGGTTTATGCTTGATTGTGTGAGTTTGACAGGCTCAACAATATAAATCACTGTGTTGATAAAAATGAATAAAGAAAGTTATGTTGTCATACTTTTAGTTTTACACAGATGTACTACCTGTATATCCTTTTAAGGTTCTGCTCTGGCTTTCAGTGTTGCCTTATTCTGAAATGTAATAATTTAATAATCTCTTAATAGAGAGTCCTGTAAGACTTTTTTAAAGCAGTGGAAAACCCTCATTATTTCCTGAAATGTTGTGGATGCTTCTATTTACAGCATAACTTGTTAGTGAAACACTGGAAAGCCTAATAAAGTTAACACTGTCTATTTTTCTGTAGGGAGCAAACTTGCTATACTTTCTCAGTGCAGGATTAAGGTACAAAAGGAACAACCTGAAAGGACATGCAAAATGCTACATTAATCCTTGTAGGAGTATCGTAGACTTATAAAATGCTGCACAGTTGGCTTAACCTTGAAGAAGAAATGAAAATTGCAGTGGTTTTAGGTACCCTTTTTCCAGCTGAAAATTGAATGCATTCAGGAGACATTAAGGTCCATTTAAGTTGACTCTTTAATCAGCTGCATGAATTAAGCAAGGCAGGGCAGCCCTCGTGCAGCATTCCCGTCGTAGTCTGGGTCTGCCCACAGCATCTGGGAAGGTTGAGCCTCCTGCAGAGCAATGCTGAACCACCTCCTTACACTAATATTGGCCCACAGCACCTTTTGGAGGCTTAATTTCTGTGAAAAATTTTGCAGGATATGGATATGGAGACATCCTCAAAGCCTTTCTTCTGTTTTACTAAAACTTTATAGGCGTTTTAGTCAACTTCTGCATGTCCATCAACTGTTCTATGTATAGCTATATATGGAATAGAAAAAAATTACAAGGTTAAAACCTCAGGGTTAGTTCATATGATGAACATGTACTACCAAAATGTAGGTTGGTTTGAACTTCAGCATGTCTTGGAAAAGCTGCTGGGTTTTTTGTAGTTCAAACAGTAGGACAGAGAGCAAGAAACTCCCGTCTGGACCTTTTGAAGAATTGTTAATTTTTAGTATGCCCAACTGTAGCATGTCCATTAAAACAGAAATCCCTAGTTAGTGGAATGTAGTGTTACGCCCTGAACAGCTTCATTCATCATGGCTGTCACTGCGATAAGAAAGGAGTAACTCTGTGGAAGAGTAGTTGTAAAGGCTTACATACACCCACTGTATAGCCACTTCAAAGGTTGGGTCTTCATTTTATTTTGGTTTTATTTCTTACTAAAAGCACTTCCAAATCTACCATAACTTCCTTTTCTTTTAGGAAGAAAAGAAT
This sequence comes from Balaeniceps rex, assembly GCA_013401315.1. NCBI lineage: Eukaryota > Metazoa > Chordata > Aves > Pelecaniformes > Balaenicipitidae > Balaeniceps > Balaeniceps rex. Next base: position 222,833 of record VYZW01015955.1, read on the forward strand.
GGCAGAGGAATATATGCTGATATATTTAGTAGAATTTTTTCCAATTAAGTGTGTATACGTAATTTTTATATTTAAAAATGGCAATGATGTATTATTGGAACCTTTATTCTACATTTCAGGTAATTCCCGTGGAAAAACTGGTCAAAGGGCGCTTCCAAGACAACTTAGATTTCATTCAATGGTTTAAGAAGTTCTTTGATGCTAACTATGATGGGAAGGAGTATGATCCTGTGGAAGCTCGACAAGGCCAAGATGCTCTTCCCCCACCAGATCCCGGTGAACAAATCTTCAACCTGCCCAAAAAGTCCCACCATGCAAACTCTCCGACTGCAGGTATTTTGCGTCTTCAAGAATTCCATTTCTGTCTCTGAAGACGATTATAAACTGTTATCCATTTTACATAAATACTAGTTAAAAATTATTTCCTCGTGTGGGTGGGCCATTTTTTTTGCCTTTTCATAGGCTTAGCATCTGAGATGGCAGAAGTTAATTTCTTGTGGTGCACTCTAGTTTGCCCCAGCCCTATCGAGCGTAGCGTCTCCCCCACTGAACCCTTGATGTAGATGACGTGGATTTTAGTGATGTCTGATGGTGGAAACAAAGGCATTTAACCTTCTCGTCTATGAATGTGGCGTGTGTAACTGCATTCAAGAACATTAAATGAAGTGTGTTTCTCTCTCACACCTCCACCCTTACAGGAACTTGCCAGCACAGGCTGATTTCTTTTTTATTAATTTTTATGGTGAGTGAAATGCTTCCAAATCTTAAGGGCTGACTAAGAAGGAAAAAATTAATTGATTTGTGGCTTTAGATGTGCTTATTGTTCAGGTACAATAGTCCTCTTAAGTGAACAACATACATCTATTGCTCTTTCTCAAAGATACCTCTGTCTTCTAACTTTTCGTTTTGTGTTTATACTGGGTTTTGCTAGGATAGAGTTAATTTTCTTCATAGGAGATTGTATGGGGCTATGTTTTGGATTTGTGATGAAAACCGTGTTGGTAACACAGGGATGTTTTAGTTTTATTGCTGAACAGTGCTTGCACAGCATCAAGGCATTTCTTGTTTCTCAGACTGCCTTGCTAGTGAGTAGGTGAGGGTGCACAAGAAGTTGGGAGGGGACACAGCTGGGACAGCTGACCCCAACTGACCAAAGGGATATTCCATACAATAAAACTAGGAGGAAGAAGGAGAAAGGGGGGGGATGTTCGGAGTTACGACACTTGTCTTCCCAAGTAACCGTTATGTGTGCTAAAGCCCTGTTTTCCTGGAGACGGTTGAACACCTGCCTGCTGATGGGAAGTAGTGATTGAATTCCTTACTTGCCTTGCTTGCATGTGCGGCTTTTGCTTTACATATTTTTATTTCAACCCATAAGTTTTCTCACTTTTGCCCTCCTCATTCTCTCCCCGATCCTGCCGAGGGGGGGAGGGCGGGGGGGGAGTGAGCAAGCGAGCGGCTGTGTGGGACTCAGCTGCCTACTGGGGTTAAACCATGACGGTTAAACCATGGCAGTGTTTCTGGAACAGGCCGAAGGACTAAGCTTGATCTTTGGTGTTTATGTAAGATGGGCATGACTGGTCGCTAAGCAGATGCCATTTTTTTGATTACTGAGAGTTAAGTGAACAAGAGAGCTGCTAACATTTTTTAAAAAATAATCACTAAATGAGTGTTACTGGGGTTGGTTGACTGTACGTGTATAGGTTTGTGCATACAGAAACACACAGACACACACACTTAATTCCTTTATTGTTCTGTCCTGGGTTTACTTTATTCATGCTAACTCAGTCCTCAAATAATGATTAATTTTCAGTTGGCTTAATTCTGTGACCTGTCTTTTTGTGGGCTCACATAAGCACCACTGCTGGCAAAAGAAAGGGGCAGGTATGAGGCACCCTCTGTTTTAGGCTGTCTTACGCTCTGGAATCATACCCAGATTTCAGCGTTCTGCTCTGATCACTTCTGACATCAAAGTGCAGCATACTTGGCCAGCTGCCTTCAGCTCATTAGTGCTTCCAGGAAATTGAGCACCTAATAGCAGGCCAGTGCTGCTCTGGGCTTTTGAAGCTTGTTTACATCTTTGTTTTGCACCATCTTGTGTCTAAACTTTTGAATTTCAGGGCCTGGTATGCTATAATTTCCCATGTGATGTCTTGTACTCCCTTTGAAAACAAAAAAAAAACCCAAGTGCTAATGTCGTGGTGTTACCCAATTGAGAAATTGGAAAAGAAACTTTTATTAAATACAGATTTTACCATGCTTGTCAATTCTTCTTGCAGATGGTCTGTTTGTACCAAAGTCACAAATGTGTCATCCAAATTAAAGTTGTGGAGGTGACAATCCTAGAGAAATAGAATAGCTACTGGAGTGGAACCAGCCAGCTGATATGGAGGATAATGCAGTCATCTTGTGTCGTGTGGCTGGTTGTATGAAGCACATGTCCTGTGCCTCCTCAGCACTTGTATGGAATAGGACAACTGAGATATAATGTAATGATCTTTGGCAAGATTCTGTGGCTGTGGAAGTTAGCTTTTTCATGGAAAGCTTCCTTCATTATTAGCTTAAATATTGTCCAGGAGTATGACAGGCAGGACACTAGTTTAATTTTTGTTGAGCTGGGGGGCGGGGGGGTGTAGACATGACATGATGCTAGGTGAAATGAGAGTTGTAGCATGTATTGCTGCCTGCATTTTAGAACAGGACTATTTCATTTACATGTCAGTCATTCTTAGGTTTATTCAATTTCTGGGTGAGCACGTTTTCATTTCACTGATGTATTGTGCCTTTGTGCCTCACCTCACCTCATCATGTAGCCTGATTGCTTGAAAGGTTGGGGCCCTAACTGGGTGCCTGTTGATAGAGGATGCTCCGGGAGGAGTGCTGTATGCATCTGCAAGCTCGTGTGTGCCTCATGTCCTGCTGTTTGGGAGTAAATTGGGATGATGTGGAAGCAAGTCCTGGGTAGCTGGGAAATTACCATGAAAGATGTGCTTCTGTACCTCTGTCGTGTGTGTGTGTGTGTGTGTGTCTGTGCATGCTCATGCACACTTAACTGGAAATTCATTACAGTTGTTATAAGAACCATAATGTGCCCATGTGAGTAAAAGAAGCTTAGCCATTTATACTAAAAAGGCAAAAAAGATAAGGTCTCATGAGTTCTGTGGCAGGTTAAGAATTTCCTGCCCCATCTGGAGTTTTGTCTGCCTTGATGATACAGGCACAAAGAGGGAATACATGCCCATGAGTAAGTGCAGCATCAGGTGGCGTAGTTTAAACAGCTATCTATGAGTTTTATGTTGATTATTTTGTTATTCTGTGTTCTTGGGTATTCCGTGAAATGGCTGAGGTTTTGGGCACGGCTTTACTTCCACTGACTTTGTTGTGGGAGCAGTAAACATTGTGGGCTGCTTGATGCAATAACCTCTTACACCAATGCAGCAAGCATTTGCCAGCATCTGTAGCAGTTTGCCACAGTAGCTTGCCTCTTTTTTTGTAGGTTTTTTTTTTTAATGTCGCTTTTAATTTGTGTGATTTGCTCTACATTAACACTGAAGCTTTGAAATTTTAGTGCTGTCTTGTTTCAGTTCATTAGTGAAACAAAAAGAAGCAATAGTGAGAGAAAATAAAGAACCCAGAAGATCTTTCAACATAATCCAAAAGTTTTTAAACAGTGTGCAGTGGACATATGTAAATGTGTGCACTTATTGTTCAGTGTCAGGGGCAAGTAGGCATATGGGTACTCATTCACACTATATTTTTGGTTTTGACAGATGTTTAAATATGCCTATTCTAAATTGATCAAATATATTTCTAAAGGAATAATTTATTTAGCTACTAGTAATTTCATATCTGTTTCAGATGATTCCTGTTGTTCCACAGAATAACTCTTCCAGTTCCCTTTGCCAGAGTTTTGCTTTTGAGTGATTTAGGAGGTGCTGATCTCTTTAATTATTCATGACGACTTTATAACACTGCGTTCTAACTCTGTATTTTCAGAGGTAGACTAAGATATGTCTTTCAATTAACAAGAAAGGGGTCAAATCCCTAAAGCCTGCTCTGAAAGCTTACCCAAAAAGCTAGCTGCCATGAGTTAGAATTATTTTTGGTATTTTAATCTGACACTAAAGCGTGGTAAGACCCATGGTATCAGGTAGCTGCTATCCGTACCTATACACGGGTATTTACCTATATCTCTGCAAATGCCGAGTGTGGTCTTTATTTCATTTTTAAAAGTGCTTTTAAAACAACCCAAAACTCGAGAAATCTGAAAATGCACTGGTTTTTGTGTTAATCAAGGAGCAGTCCAACAGTCATGGCCCTACCGCTCCCAAAGGCGATCTGACTGAAGAGTCAGCACAGGTCAAGGATAATGCAGCTCGGAAACACAAGCGTAAATAGGTCCCTACAACTAATCTGCTGTGCCACCCTCGCATTGCCTCGTCCCTTCCTTGAGAGACCGAGCCGATTTGTTGCCAAGCCGATGGCTGTACGGAGGGTGGATGGCTTCAGTAACATGTGTAAAAGGCTTCTTCTAGAAATAGTAGGAGCAGCAAGGATTTGCCAGGTAAATGCAGCTCCCTGCTGGGGGAACGGGTATGTTTTCATCCTTCGAGGAGCGGAGCCAGCAGCACAGACCACCGCTGCAGGCTCTCTGCCAACAGCACCACAGCTGCTTTTAGATATAACGCCATCTGCCAGCCCTGAGCCGCCTTTCAATCTCCTACAGCCTCCGCTCTTCTCTAATGCAGTGGTAAACAGCCTACAGATGTAGAGTCAAAATTATGGTAAGGGATTAAAATATTAGGGCACTGTTGTTTGTGCCGGTTCTAATGCTCCCTGTGGAAAACAGCAGAAAAAGCTTCATCTGATCAAGTTGAAAATGATGATCAGGTTGTCAGGATTTTAGCTTAGTGTCTTATGTAAGTATTCCTGTGTGTCAGAGCAAATCTCCATGGAGCACTGTTTTGTGTATGGGTGTGGGGTGTCAAAAATACGCAGGTAAAAGACAGCTTCACAAAATTAATTATTTACATGTAAGCTAAAAATGCGGGAGGTTCTTAGATCTGAAGGCTGTTAGATGTTTTAGTTTGAAATATTCAGTGAGAGCAGGATGACTAAAGCAGAGCTGGAAAACACTGGAGGATCACATGAGGGCTAAAAATACTCACGCTATGACAGGGAAAATAACCAGGGCAGAATGAACTGTTTGTGCACGAATGCTTTATATATAATCTGCGTGCCATCGAAGAGCCAATTGCACAAGAAAAACACTGATTTTCTTTAGGGAAATGGTATATCCTACTGTGGCAGATGTGCTGTAAATTAATTTTGAGGGATAAAAATACTCAACAAAAGCAGTCTTTATTTTAGCAGCTAGTGGTACTCCTGGGAGACTAGAGAACTCCTTCTAATGCTTTTTTTCTTTGCTTTCCACCAAAACATGCCACCTTTTTCCCCAGGTGGCAGGCAGTTGGTATTGGCGATGGCAACCTCTGCTCGCGGTGGTGCGGACAACGTGGCAGAGCTGGAGATGGGAAGAGCTGCGGGGTGACAAACTGAAAATGCTTTTGTGCCTAGTTCATACGAGGCCAAGGAATTGTACTAGCCGACGGGAACAGCATGTACAGTGACAGTGCTGGCTGGGGAGGTAGAGAGGAAAGTTGCTCAGCCTTAATACAGACACAACCTCTCTGCCAGCATGAGGAGAGTTTAATTTTTAAAGCCACTGAGCCCGAGAATTTAGACCACAAAGCAACGCTGCTTGCAGTGCAGGAGCCAAGGCCTTTTTTCTAGAAAGAAGATTGTGTTTGAAAAGCAGTGGTGAAAATTGCTGTCTTAATTTTCAGTGTATCGTGGGTGTGGTTTGAATGCCTGTGTTGCTCAAATTTTTGCATGATCTTTTGTATTTCAATATGCATTTCTTCACATATTTTCTTTCAGATTTTCCTTTTGAGACAGCTTTCTCCTTGTAGCTAAGCAGACAGTTACATTTTAGAAAATCCAGGTTTTTAAGAGCATTTCAAACTTTAAATTGTATTCTTCTGTTAAGCCTATGTGGAATGGTTTTATCCATTGAAGATGAATGCTTGCATGCTTGAAGACGTTTTTAGAGAAAATAGGGGTTTCAGTTGAGAACAATTAATAGTTGCTATTAAAATGTTGGTTACTTTAGATCTAAAGAAAAGTCTTCATTTATGATGGGGAAAAGGCCATGGTTAGTTCCCATCTATCAAATCTTCTTCTATTAAAGATGAACTGAGGGAGTCATGCCATCAAAAAAACTTCTTCATCTGACAAGTAGACTCCATTGTATGTTCTTGCTTGGATTGGTCTGTTGAAATTTGTGAAAGGTGCTTCAGTTTCAAGTATTTATACACACTTCTCTTTGCCAGCTGTCTGGCAGTGATGATCAACGTAGAGCTCATCGCACTGTACTGTAGCCAGCAGCAGTGGAGGTATGGAGACCTGAGGGGACAGAGGGGTCCTGGCACCCAGGGGAAGTTAGTACCACAAAATAATTAGGCAGCTGCACTGCAGCACGTTGGGACGCTGAAAGTCGAGTCAGATTTTGTCTGAGTTCACTTCATTCCCATTAAGCATCATTTGTCATCACTTATGCCATTAAGCATCCCTAAATTGAGCCTTCTTGCATCCCAGTGTACACAATGCAACAATAAGTGTGTGTGAATATTAATTCATTTACTGTTCTCACTCATTTCTTTTAAGTGGGTGGAGAGTTTCTCTTTAGCTCGTGAAGAAATTGCTAGCTCTGGTGGGTTTGTTTTTTCTTCTGTGGAATGAGTCAGGAATATTCACTTTCTGAAGTCCTTTAATTTGACTGAAGATATACTGCGAGTGATTCCCAAATTCCATTGAAGCAGTGGTCATGAGGGCTCAGCCAAGTCTCGTGCTTGCTCAGGGCTTCCATTGCTCTCCACGCCATCCTCACACACGTCCACACTGTATTCATGCATGTATTTCCTTGGAATTTTACATAAATATTTAACAGCATACTAATTACTCATATAGCTTCAAGGAAGACTTCTCTCTAAACGTTAAATAGGTCTCTTGTCTGCAAGACTGCACTTGTGATGTAAAGTGACCTGGAATTCACAGCCTAGCTTTGCTGTACCCAAAACCTGCACAGTGCCAACATCCACTGTTTCAAATTGCAGAAGTGTACATCTGTTTGTAAAACTTATGTCTTTAGCAAAAAGAGTAGTAAAGTTGAAACTGGAGGAGGTATATTTAATTCTGGTGGGACTGACTAGTAATTGCTTCTGGAGCACCACAGATAGAAAACTGTAATGCATTTCAAAGCTGGTTCATCTAACTTATTTCAGTACAAGAACAAAATTAACTTGTCTTTTAACTGTAAATTTATTTTTCCCATCTCTGCTGCTGTTATGTGGGCAGGTACAAAAAGTTATCCAGGTGCTAACTGAAGCAGTTGTGATACTGTTTAAAAAAAAAATCCAATTGGACCCTACATTGACCTAAAATCAGAGCATGCTGTAACAGAAGTTCTCACAGAACGGTGGAGGTGGGAAGGCACCTCTGAGATCGTCCAGTCCAGCCCCTCTGCTCAAAGCAGGGTCACCTAGAGCTGGTTGCCCAGCACCATGTCCAGTCAGGTTTTGAGTATCTCCAAGGATGGAGACCCCCCCCAGCCTCTCTGGGCAACTTGTTTCAGTGTTTGATCACCCTCACAGTAAAGAAGTTTTTTCTTACGTTTAAATGGAATTTCTTGTATTTGTGCCTGCTGCCTTTTATCCTTTGACTGGGCACCACTGAAAAGAGCCTGGCTCCATCTTCTTTTCACCCTCCCTTCAGGTATGGGTAAGATCTCCCACAAGCCTTCTCTTCTTCAGGCTGAACAGTCCCAGCTCTCTCAGCTTTTCATCATATGTGAGGTGCTCCAGCCCCTCAGTCATCTTTGTGGCCCTCTCTCCAGCATACCTGTGTCTCGCTTGCACTGGGGAGTCCAGAACTGGACCCAGCACTCCAGATGCACCTCACCAGTGCTGAGTAGAGGGGGAGGATCACCTCCCTTGACCTGCTGGCAATGCTCTTCCCAATGCAGCCCAGGAGGCTGTTGGCCTTCCTTGCTGTGATGGCGTGTTGCTGGCTCATGCTCAACTTGGTGTCCACCAGGACCCCCAAGTCCTTTCCTGCCACGCTTGTTTCCAGACCGTTGGTCACCAGCATGTTCTGGGGTATAGGGCTGCTCCTCTCCAGGGGCAGGGCTCTGCGCTTCTTTTTGAACATTGACAGTAAGCTTGAAAAGGAGTTGGTAATGGGTAACATTTATGGCACTGATTACAATGCAGTTATCTCAGTGGTCAGTGAAAAGAGCTGGTTATCGGGTATTTTATATGTAAAATATTGGTATAAAATTTTTGTGCTTTCTCAGAATATGTACAAGGGTTATATATAAATATTTTCATAGGAGATATGATGTTGGACAGAATTTAAACTGCTTAGATAATATAGCCCCTCTGAGCAATGCATTAGGAGTTATTCCGCACTTGTGCTAATTGACTGCAAAGCCATTGTGGTGCTCAATAGCAAAGTCATTAAGTCTACCAAGATGTTTCATCTCCGTTTGGATATCTGGCTGTCTCAAGTATTTTGCACTACTCTACCAATGAGCATCCTTTAATTCTTTTATGAAATTAAGCTTCTGTTAGAAATGGGAGGCTTACCTCTGAGCTGATTCTAAAACTGATGTTTCAGAATAAATGTGCAGTAAAGCTTTTTTTTTCCCCTCCAGGAAATTTTAAATTAGAAATCCCTAGGCATTCTCTGTTGCAATTAAGTTCTATCCAGCTGTCGCTGATACCGTCTGAAATGCTCAGGTTATTTAGCTGCTTTTTATCTGCATTACTGCAGTTGGAATATCATGTTCATTTAAGAGCTGATCCTGAGCAGCGGAGCAAAAGTCAGTTTCTTTTGATTTGTCTGAACTTTATAAAGCTTAGTAACACTTTGCTGTGGAAATTCAAAAGGCTTTGTTGTTTTCAAAGGAGGGCAGAATATAATGCAGTGTATTGGTGCTATCCAGCCCTCTCTGTCCGCAGACAGTGGTGATGTGGGCTTGCTCAGCGTGCTCTGGGAGGGCACCTCAGCTGCAAATTAGAGAGGATACCTGGGGATTAAATGTTTGTGCCTGCTCTGTCCTTAACTCTCTCTGCAGGTTAAAAAGAGGTGTGTACTTAATGATTTGGCTTTCTGTGGTCAGTACCCCAGTCTACAAAGAACTATCTTGCTTCGCAAGGCTTTTGAGCATGAAAGGGAGCAATATGCTGTGGCTGCACAACGTGACTTGCTTAGGTCTTGCACCATGACACCCCCCCCAGGAGAAATGGTGAAGAGCTGACAGGCCGGGGTATGCTGCCCTAGAAAAGCTGAACAGCTTCTCCTGTGCTTGTGTGCAGGTGCTTGCCACCTAGAGACAGTCCAGTGCTGCCTTCAGGTAGAAGGGTAGTTGGTAGAGGGGGAAGCTGCATCGACCAGCCAAGGTTTCGTATCTGAAGGTCCATAGTTTGTTTTACAGCATTTAATTTTCAGTTGATATCCTGAACTGTGTCTTGCAGGTGTAGAATACAATAAGAAACAAATGTCGATACCTTGGTTTAGTATACATGTATATTATTTTAAACATTGCATAGGTAACTGTTGTAGTTGCGTGTGATACAAGTATTCATTAAATAACTTGAGGCCCAACTAGAATGCTATAATCAAAGTGATTATTTCACGTGTGTGTTTATCTTGCATATTTTGACACCAGTTTTCTTCTGTTTATCTGCTAATCCAAATGCAAATTATTTTCCTAGCTTTGAGAGCATCTTAATCCTGCTCTGAAGCAGCTGATTTTTAGTTAGTCAAAATATGGACTGAACCTGAAAAGCATTGAAGGCAGGGTGCTAAAGTTCATGGAATTGCCTAAAGAAAGAAATAATAGAGAAAGATCTTGGCATTTTTAATGTTTTTCCACAAATTATTTATTCTGATCTAAGTATGGTATGAAAAGAAGTTTAATTTCATTCATACAATATTGAATTTTCCCAACTTTAGCAAGTCTGTGTACTGTATCTGAAATCTGCTAGAGGTGAGTTTGTGTATGCAATTAGACATGGAAGCTATTGGAGTCACCAATTTCTGAGGAAAAAAAAAAAATCCCCAACATATTTTTTTTTTTTTTTCTGTCTTATATTAAAGAGCATAGAAAAGCAGGATGGGCATCTTGCAGAGAAATGTTTACACAAGTCAGCTGAATTATCAAGTTGTTTGTTTATGTTCTGTTGGCATTAGATGACCCAGTTAATACAGAATTATCCTTAGAGGGTGAGGAGATGCTTGTTACAGAGAGAGGCCTGTGACTAAATCAGGAAAGCTTAAGCAAGCTTGATTAAATGACCTGTTGCTGCTCTCATTTCCTATCACTTTTCAGCTCTTCCAAGGGACCACTGTACACAGTTCTAGGTCACTGAGACCGTGTGAGCTCCAGGGTTTGGTCATACGGGCAGCCCACAAGTTGTCTCTCCCCCTCCTGCCTTTCCCTGCCTCCTTGCAATTTCTTCCTAGTTACACCTTTGTAAGACATTGGTTTTACAATGAATTGCTTTATTAAAGTGCTGTCTGATACTGGGGGGTACATTGGGGAAATGACAACTTAAAACAATTTTAGTGTGCCGTAAATCAAGTAATCGTATGGGAGGAGCAGCTGGCGAGGTGTGGGGTGGAAGGTGGCTGCTGAGAAAGCTGGGGCAAATCCCTCCAGAAGTGGTGACTGCAAGCTCAGAGCTCAGCTGGGAGCTGGGTGCTTGCTGGATTCAGGCTTTCTCCCACACCCTGTGTGTCCCAGGCTTCAGAGCCGATGACATTTGATGGTGGCGGATGGCCATGGAGCCCATCCGCATGTCTGGTCAACTGTATTTTGCTCTTTGTAAGAAACAGTGATAAATGTGGGTGCTGCAAAGCACGACCTCTTATTCACATGCCTGCTTAGTAAATCAAATAAAATGGGTCGGAGAGAGGGCTGGGTTTCTGTTCTGTCATCTTAACCCGAGTGATTTTTGTACCAGATGTATGTTCACTGCATCTGAAATTTATTCCTAGTTGGAGGGAATAAGGAAAAGGCTGTGAATCAGAGTACAGTGCCTGTGGGTGCCCAGGCAAGGTGGATGGCCGTGAGCCGGGCACTCGTGTACCGGGGCTGAGCGACTTAAATCCAACAGCCAACGACAAGGAGAGGAAAGATGGAGAGGCAGAGCAAGGTGTGAGGAGCTGGCTGTGACGTTCGTATGAAGGCACTGCAAACCCTTTGACACAAATGTTTCTCTGCTCGGGCATTTGTGTGCCTCAGGCCTTGTGAAAAAAGGTATCTGTGCGCACTCGTTACTTGCTATTTTTGCTGGTAAAGACGTTGCTCTGTATTCTGGCAGATTTGCAGTGCAAGTAATTAAAAACAAATAGCAAAATCTAAGCAGATCAAAACTCATCTCTCGGTCACTATGGCAACTGTGAGTTCACCAATGGATTTAATTCTGCATGCTCTGTCTGACTTTCCATGCCCTTGTCTCAGGGATGGTTTACATTTAAAAATGAGGAAAGCACCAAGGCAGTTCAGCTGAGTTTATTTCAAGTCTGTCTTTCTCCAGGGAAATAGAAGATAGATAGGTACACTAAATATTGGGCTGGGGGAATGGTCTGTTAATGACATTTTTTTTTTTTTAAAGCTGAAAGCTGCTGACAGCTAAGGGAACTTCATACTGTTAGCTTGATGTTTGTTTATTTTAGTTTCAGAGTTACTTCATTCTGAGTAGTAAACCCAAAGTAAAACCACTAGGAAATGTGGTTTGTTTGGTTTTTTTCCCAAGGTATAGCAGCACTGGAACTTATTCCACTGTCATCTTGAAGTGACAGAGAGAATGGCTGTAAAATGAACATTTTTGTTTCAGTATCAGGTAGGAATGGATTTATCATGGGGATAAATCTTGATTATTATTTATTTATTGTACTTTTCAGGTGCTGCTAAATCCAGTCCAGCTTCTAAACCAGGATCAACACCTTCTCGCCCATCTTCAGCAAAAAAAGCTGCACCAAGCAGCTCAGCATCCAAATCAGATAAAGATTTGGAAACTCAAGTCATACAGCTCAGTGAACAGGTAAATTTGCTTTAGGCATAAAATTAGATGCATTCAATGTCACAGGCAGGCATGAAATCTAATATTGCCCTCTGTTGAATGATGCTCTCCAGAATTATGAAGGGACAAAAGATTGAAATAGCTCAGCTGGGAAGTAGAGAAAAGTGATTTACTGTTAAAAATAACATCTGACAGAGATGACTGGTGTTTGCCAGTATTTTTAAAAGGTGATCTTAGGAATGACAGGTAAGTCCTGCTGAAGTATGATAATTTTATTAGATGTTGAAATGTATCTTTTATTTCACTTGGATAGGAAAAATCCCGATAGTGTCTTTGCTCTTGTGTATTACAAATTTGAAATAAATCATTTTAATGTGTCATTGTGGAGAAAACAAGCCTGTTTGTAATACCAAGGTGTTAGAGATTTGCAGCTGAATCAAGGCTACCTCATTGCACTCCTCTTTCTGGAAGGAAGGTATTAAGAAGGTAATAGGCCTTTTTCATTTAAAAATGTGATCTACCTTTGTGAGAGTACTTAGTTATATTATAAACAATCTTCTGCAATAAAATTAATAAAGCTTCCGAATTTCTTTAATGTTAAAAATGTAAGAGCTTAATTTTCATTTATGCTACGGAGCTTTACACCACTCTGTCATTCCTGGACATGCAAGAGTGTCTGCACTGGACATGAATAAATATCTGCATCTGGCTCAAGACTGTGCTGTCAGAATGGTGTAAATGCCACTATTGTAAATGAGGCCTGATCCCTGTATTTGTCCTGGAAGAGGGAAAATGGAAAGGCAAACCTCGTATTCTAGAGTCTGAGCTGCCTGGCAGCTGCATTCAGGAAGAAGTCGTTATTCTGGATCAAGTATAGTTTTCCACAATTAAGGGCATTTCAGTTTCAGACTTTCATTGACCTGAACAACAAAGATTTCAGTTTGTTGAGGCACTGTTTGCAAATTCTTGGTTACTGTTATGCACTTAAAGGTGGTGGATGGATAGCCACATCCCAAACATGGCATACTGCGGATTCAGGGTATAATTCTGAGCAGCAGAGAGCACAACAAGGTCTGCCAGCCTTCCAAATAGGCTTTTGATTGTTGCTGTAGCAGAAAAGTTTTTAAATGTTGCACAAGGAATAGATGTATATATTTTTCATGGATTTTTTTTTTTTTAAATCAATGTAAGAGTGGATTTCAAACGTCCGCTTAATGCAACTTAAACCATGACGTTTGTACTCAGAAGTCATAATGTATTCATTTCAGGAGGAAGAGTTGGTTGGGATCTGAGCAACATAAAAATATTTGATCTTTACTAAAATAGGCAGTCACTATCACATCCACTGCTAATGTATTCCTAGCATGTTCCATGTGTGAAAACCTTAAGCTTTATATACAAATAACCCTGAGGGAAAACTGATTATTTCCCCCATCACCAAAGATGAGAAGAAATTTTGAGGACTTGGAAAGTTGGTGTTTTAATCAAATTCCTATGTGGCTGTAACAGCTTTTTTTTTTTCCCCAGCCCTTTCATGGATGGCAGCTAAGGGAGATTGGAACATCTGAACTTCCATGCAATTCGTAGTGGAAAAATTTTAAGTAGTGGGGCTGTCCGTACACTATATTTTACCACAGGGTTGCTTAATGAGCTATTTGCAATAATCATAAGCCATCCATAACATTTGCTAGTTTAACAGCTCCCAACAATCTTAAAGTTTCTCTTAAAATGGTCTTAGCTGTTGCCTTGGTCTGTGCTGGTAAATTAAATGCTTCCAAGGAATGTCACTGTGCACTGGAACTTGATCACTTTAGCATTTTAATGCTATAGGTAGTCCCTGCTGTATTTTTGGTCTGTGGCAGCTAGTATTTTCCCAAAGAGTTTGAGTGCAGTTGAGGAGACAACACAGCCCAGGGACCATTACACATGTAGAAGGGACCTTTGCATATGGCGAATGGTCCCAGGAACTGTTAACTAGTATAATAACTAATATACTAATAACTAGTATAATGCTAGTATACACATAGTTTCTGAAAACAGCACCGTCTTGGCTGCGTGTCTACAATATGTACTTAATCTCCAACCTGGCTCTGCAGTCCTGTGAGTATTCGTACTACCAAGTACCACCATCAGAGAAAAGACCAGTTAGTAGGAACTGTTGCCTTTGCACCCATTAACTGGATTGCAGAGGGGTACTTCTGGTCCAGAAACAGAGCATGGGAGTTAACTTGCACTCTTCCTCATACAGGGTTAGCCTTCTGGCATGTAAATAGAAGGAAAAAGTAGCATGCGGATGTGCCTAATTACCTGAAGAAAAACAAATTAATATGTCAGAGACAAGTAGCTGATACGTAACTGAAGAGAAGTATATCTGGCTTGGTTATAACAGTGTTTACTGTATACTGTAGTTAATTAACTGTGTGTATATATGCATAGTTTAATGGTTCTGTTTCTTAAAACATAGTGAATGTATAGAATGAAAACAGGAGAATGCCTTCATAGTAAATAGGTCAGAAGGGGAGACAGTCTGAGCTGTTAGCTGCCAACGTTTCAGCTGAAGTTCATTGTTTTCCCAACCTCTAGCAAGCACAGAGCAAGAGATCTGGAAGCAGTTACGTTCTTGTTCTGTCTGGAGGCAGGCGTTGCTCTCAACGAATATGCTGCTGCAGATCCAGAAGACACGTCTTAAATGTGAGGTCTTCATCTATAGACCAAAATATTGTAAACTCTTTTTGGAGTTAGCGAATTCCATTTCGCTAATTCCTACTTCCATGAATAGTTAATTTTAAGGTGACTGGTCATTGTATCAATCACTGATTCAAACTGTCAAGGGAAGACTTGGGTGTCACACTCAAGCTGCTGGTCAGAAATGGGTTAGTACGTGAATGAGATGCTCTGAGATCCTGCCCTGGTATCAGGTCAGTTCTGCTGTCTGACACCTCTGAGAGTGCAATCAAAGGTCAGAAAAAGACATCGCTAGCTCAGCAGTTACGGAAAAATGAACCGATAGGGTTTAGTAGGCTGTCAAAGCATTGTTTGAACTCTGCTGGTATTTTTACTAGTGGAGGAAATAAATTAGCTTTCAGTAGAACTGGCAACACAACTTTCTATTAAATTATCGGTTCACTGAAATGTAGTCTGATGCGATTTAATCTATTTAGCATGTTTTATTTAGAAAATCATTTGTATAATTGCAGGCCTTAAAATGCGGATGCTAATTTGGCTGTAATTTGCATGTGATTGGGGTCAGTGTGTTTACTGTAGACAGCTTCATCTGTGATTATTTCTGTTGGTTGTTACACTGCTGTCCTCCGAATTTGAGAGCCATTTACATGTTACCCTGATTGTGTATATCCTGTTGGACAGTAGTTTATCTGTTAAGCTCCCACAAAATTGTTCTTTTTTAAATATATATGTATGTGTGTATATATAATATATGTATGTATAAAAATACATTGCAACATCTGTCATGATTTATATGAAGCCTAATCATTAACAGCTATGTTGCCAGTAAATGATTTGCAGCATGATTCCTAGTGGTGAAATTGAGACTGACAGTATAGCTTGAAGACTCTTGTGAACGAGGTTGCAAAGAGAAAGATACTTGGCATTTGAGAGAATTTGTTGATAGAAAAAGCACATCAATCAGAGCAGAAAGTCCCGTGGTGCAGCGGGTCATGGCATCAGAGTGCTGAAACACAGGTCTCTAACAGTATGGTAAGTGGGGAGGCAGAAAAGGAGAGGTGAAAAAACCAACAGAAAT